>JAOTON010000640.1:0-210000 GCA_034440635.1 Lepas anatifera | reverse complement strand
TTTCAGAAATCTTACAACTCAAACGACTGTTTAAGGCGTGTCGTGTAAGCTGACACTGGACTGCAGTGTAACCCGACTCTCTTCTCCCACAGAGATGCTGCCTGACGCCCTGCTTCAGCCACTGCTCACGAAACACATGCAACTGGAGGAGCCTGACCGTTGGTCTTTGGTTTGGTCGCTGCGGTACCTGGTTATGGTGCAACACAAGGGTGTCATCAAAAACAAGGGCTACATCGTGCACGTGGAGCGAGCTTAAACGGAGATGAGCCTGGATGTTGCGGCAGACACCGGGCAGTTAGAAACATTCAGGTGGAACTGAACGGGTGGTGAAGAGAGTTGATAGAGGTTGAAAACCTACCAGTGCGGGTGAAGGAATTAGTTTTTCATGTATATTCTATCATGGGCATAGCATGTGCAATCATCTTATAGAGCAGTGCAAATCGGGCTTAGGACAGCGGATGATGGATGCAGTGCAATTGGGAAACATGGTGTTAGCGTAATCTGGGAGCACTGCCTATTCGATATTGGTGAATACTCATAGTTGGGGTGCTTTGTATATCAGCCTGGAAGCTATCAATGCGAGGTAGACATTCGGATGGGAATATTCCACTCCGTGCTTCTTTAGACTAGATTGAATTTAGATAGATATCTCATTTGTTTTTCTTCTTTTAAGGAAGCTGTCAATGCCGTTGCTTGCAAGCATGTGTGAGAGCCGCCGGCGTGGCCCAGCCAGCCCGCACCTGGGAACTATCGTATCCCCAGGCCCGTGTTCACCTGGCCGCCATAGCACCAGCTTGTGTTCACATGGCCGCCATAGCACCAGCTTGTGTTCACCTGGCCGCCATAGCACCAGCTTGTGTTCACCTGGCCGCCATAGCACCAGCCTGTGTTCACCTGGCCGCCATAGCACCAGCTTGTGTTCACCTGGCCGCCATAGCACCAGCTTGTGTTCACCTGGCCGCCATAGCACCAGCTTGTGTTCACCTGGCCGCCATAGCACCAGCTTGTGTTCATCTGGCCGCCATAGCACCAGCTTGTGTTCACCTGGCCGCCATAGCACCAGCTTGTGTTCACCTGGCCGCCATAGCACCAGCTTGTGTTCACCTGGCCGCCATAGCACCAGCTTGTGTTCACCTGGCCGCCATAGCACCAGCTTGTGTTCACTGGCCGCCATAGCACCAGCTTGTGTTCACCTGGCCGCCATAGCACCAGCTTGTGTTCACCTGGCCGCCATAGCACCAGCTTGTGTTCATCTGGCCGCCATAGCACCAGCTTGTGTTCACCTGGCCGCCATAGCACCAGCTTGTGTTCACCTGGCCGCCATAGCACCAGCCTGTGTTCACCTGGCCGCCATAGCACCAGCTTGTGTTCACCTGGCCGTCATAGCACCAGCTTGTGTTCACCTGGCCGCCACAGCACCGGCTTGTGTTCATCTGGCCGGCATAGCACCGGCCTGTGTTCACCTGGGGTTCAGCTGGGCGGCTGTGGCCAGGTGCGCTCACCGCTGACCAATTAATCAGCTGCGGCACACGGATCGGCGCAGCCGCCATCGCCGCCGCTAATGAGACAGGGAACACCCATTGCAGCCGAGCCGGTGGCGGGCCTCCCCTGGGACGTGGCTCGGGTCAGGACCGTGGACCAGGGCTAAATTCAGCACCGCCGCCGCCGCCGCCGTCAGCTGCCCGCCGGACCGAACAGCACGCTTCTGACCCCGGCCGAACACAGGCGATGTGACGGCCCCGTCCCAGGGTGTGATATTCTCAAAGCTACCGGCCGCTCTCCGAACAGTTTCGTGACGGCTCCCTGTAGAAAATGTGAGCGGTGGGCTGCAGTTTGTTTGCTGCTGCTGCTGGCAGGAGTGCTCTGAGGCTGCAATCACACTCCAGTGTCACCACTGCCAGAATCAGCTGTCACCAGCGTTTCGGCGCGGGTAAATCGCCTCCCGCCAAAGAACGTCTGTCTTTAGGCTGGGCTCTGTGGGCGAGCGCAGTGCTGTGGTTCGTCCGGTGACTACACGGTTGGCCTGCCTGGATGATGGATCCCTGCCTTTGCGAGGATGTTGTTTCATGTTTCAGTTCCGCACGTCTTGGTTGGTGGATGTAGGGGTGACACCTCAGGTCGGAACAGCCTGTATTGGCCGGGATTCTGGTCGGACACTCGCCTCCTCTTCATTTGAGAAAGTATAAGTCGTTCGTGGGTGGCAGAGACCGGTTGAAACGGAGATGAGTGAGCTACTCCGGCACAAATTGGATGAGGCTTTGGAGCAGGCTCAGCTCTTCCCAGAGTAAGAATACACGACATCCTTAACTCTGCGCTGACCTTAGAAGGCGTGGATGTAGGGAGCGACGTTGGGGTACCCAACCCCAGCCCCCGCCGAGCGCGGGAGTCGCGCCTGGCGGGCTGACAAATCCCAGACTTACAGACCGTTTGGTGGCGGACGAACCCTCTTCTCCTTTTGTTCTGCATGGCGACATCCTGTATCCGTACCCGCTAGGCCGAACTCTGGCGCCTCTTCTTTCGAACAAAAACCCTTCCTGCATTCCGAATTTTGATTCTATGGCGCCAGTTAAAGAAAATTCAACGGAAGATTTGGCGAACCAACGAAAATGAGCACTAAGGCATGTTTCCTTTTGACGTGGAAAGGTGGATTTTGAGACATCATTAAAACCCTCATTTATTCCTTATACTTCCAGGCGTTTTGTACGAGCCAGACCGCCCACCCTTTCTTTGGTGGACTTGTCTTAGTTTTTTTAATATTAATTTTTTTAACCCACTACCCTTTTAATAGGTAGGCAGGAGTGCCCTTCCGTACCCGTGCGACCCCGCTACTAAAGTTCCATTATAAACATGTTTAGAAGGATTAATTACTGCAATAGGGTCGCACCACTCTCCGCTCCTTTGTTTTTTAATCATGCAATACAGCTTAATGCTAATACATTATCCCTGTGGTCCCCGGAAAAGATAGATGAACTAGTAACATTCGAGGGAACCACATGTGTCAGAGTAAGGGTATTTGTGGGTTATTTCTATAAATAAACAAAAAAAACTGCTACAAAAGGCAAGCGAGATGGTTAGAAGCGAGCATTTCTTCCAGAGAAAGAGGAAAAGGAGAATGGATTTTGGTATTTACTCTTGTGCGGCCCAGAATACGTTGTACGCTTCTTGTGCATAACCAAATGGGGAACATTGCACTGGCCTGTTTTGTGGTGTGCTTCTGATAGACTGTGTTGCGGATCAGATATTTGCAGTATTATCATCATACCCGCCTCGGATTTGGTCTTTAGAGTAGCCGTGAGGGGTGCAGGTTATTGTGTTTGCTAGTGTCTCTGTTTCTCGGGTGGACGCTGCATACCCGGTGTATGTATAGTGACACCATTCAGTGGCGTGAGACGTCATCACTTGTCTTTGATTGTTTTGGCCCGTAGTGTTCGAAGCTGTTTTTCAATTTTGCATTTGGTTTAGTTGTAAAGTGCGGAAAGAGTCACTGAGTATCTCGACTTAGCTTTGGCTGTGTTATGTGTAGTGCAATATATAATATATATCTATTGTGACTGTTTCTACATTGACGCCACCAACGCGGGTGGATGAAGAAAGGCTGCACATTCGTGTTATCACATGTTTTTGCGGTGATGGGCAGATGAGGGGGGGCTGGCGGTGAGTACACCACCCCCTGAAATCTCGGCAATCATGCTAGGTACAAAAAGCGGAAGGTGGCTTCAGATAGCCTATCTTCGTCTCCATGGATAATACTATTAGCACTTTTTTGGTTCGATCCCTGACCACTCGAGACATGGCAGATCCAGGATTTCCTGTAAGGGGGGGGGCGGGAGCCGAACCAGGGGGTGTCACTTTTCAGCCGAACTAGATAGGCACAACATCCTATCGTGAGGGCACCCATACTTCCCTCCTGGAGTGGGGGTGGGGGTGGAAAGCGGCATCTGAGGGGTGCACCATCGACTTTCAGGGGGGGTGCCGTGGATATTTAGCCCGCGCCACACCGGGGGTCCGGCGCCACCTTCGCCCCATCAGGCCATCGATGCCCCCTCTAACTCCGAAAATATGGGGGTTAGCGCAAATCTGTAAAGTGCATTAGAAAGATCGCGTGAATTCAGTAAGAAACTATTTGTATGTTTAAGCGCTCAGGTCAATGGTTTGACCTCCAGAGGTCAAGTTAGGTCAAGATCTATGTTCACTCAAATATGCAATGCTTAAGCAAACTAGGCATAACTCTTATGCCATTAGAACTATTGAAATCTGGTTAACTACATTTGATATGAAAATGCCATAACTTTTTCTGCTATGCGGAACGTAATGACCTCCCGCCAGTGGTTTGACCTCTAGGGGTCATCTCGTGACTTAATATGACCTGAGGTCATGAAAGGTCAGAAAGTGACATTGCCGTAGGGAAGTCCGTGCAAGAGTACGCACTAACTTTCTACGGGCTTTCACATTTCTCCTATAAGTCCAACAGCTAAAATTTTTATGTGGTTGTTTAGCCTGAAGAATTGTCTATGTATGGTCCATGTTTCAACTGGATGTCTCTGAAAGGAACTGCCACGAGCCCATCCAAAATAAAATGTCACGTGCGTACTCTTGTCGGAGTGGGTCGGTAAGAGTACGCAAGAAAGGAAGCTGGAGTACGCATTGATACCCCGCTGTGCTTTAGGTGCATAGGCCATGTCGCGAAGTTTTTGTCGCCAAACTAGGCGATTGCATGATTTTATATCGTTCTGAATATACAAGAACTATGTTGCAACGTTTGGCTTTCCAAATATGAGTTACGGACCCTGGTCCAGTGAAAATTAAATTTTCCTATCTCTTAAGCATGCGCACTCTTGCCCAATGGTCTACGCGTACTCTTGCCGGACATGCTCCCTGGGAAGAAAGTCTTCATAAACATGTTGGCAGGCATTTTAGCGTGAGCTCCGGTCCTGGACCACACTCTAGCTCAGCCTTCTTACTGATGACAGACCGCAATACAATACTTTTGATAATAGAAGCATGGTCTACAAGTTTACCCAGTCAAGAAATATTACTTCAAGGGTGCCCAAAAATTTATTTTGCTCTGTACCCCGCGAAAAGAACAGGAGCACGTGAATTTTGGTGTGCAGCCTAGGCACGACCATGCTTTTTATACCAGGGTATCCACCATCTCAGTGGTTGCTAAGTAACCAAAACAGCTGCTGCGTACTCTATCTCCGCGTACTCTTACCCGCCCTTACCCTATATCAAATGAAAGCCAGTGGCGAAACATACACAATGATGTTTAATTCGGCGCTCTAGCTTAATTGAGTCAAAAGTTATTGTCAAAATACTGTTGTTGACCCCTGGTGACCTTGGATGACCTCGGAGAAGTCAAAGGGAAAATATGGCCCCTGGGATCCGTAAAAGGGTGTCCAAGAACGCTTTTCTGAACAAGCCGAGCATTTGCAATCGTTTTTGTGACTTAGATCATAGGGGGACTAATTCAGCTTTTCTCCATGTTTTTTCAATGGGACAGGTCACCTCGTGACCTGACCTCAGGTCACGAAATCGAAAAATCCCGGATTTTTAGGCCTTGTAGAACCTGAAGAGGTCATGAAGTGTGGGAAGTTTCAAATCGATCGACGTAGAAATGTAGCTGTTACATAGCTCAAAAGTTGAAGTGAGGTGACTTGGTTGATTTCGTCTGGTGACCTGACCTTGAGTGACCCGCGGTAAAAAATTTCAGGGGTGGTGGGAAAATGTTGGGGTGAGAGGTAGAGCCCTCAACCGCGGTGCTGCGGCTCGTCGTTTTTCTGCTATCCCGAAAAACCTTAGGGGGCCAATCGATAGCCCCCTGTGGGGCGAGAGTTAATGAGGCGCCGAGTGTTAATCGGGCGGAGGGGGAGGGCAGTTTCCCCTAGTCTGCCTCTGGATCCGCCAATGACTCGAGATCGTATGTTCTTATAGGAATGCAATGGAAACTTACGTTTTGTGTCATAATTACTGACAGGGCAGAGCTATTGAAAAAAACCTCAGTTGGAATCTCTCCGTCAAGCCCGATGGAATGATGTATACTATGACGAAATTTCCACAGGTAGTTATTATTTTGAACTGCACTGGCACGTCAAACACACTGACCTTAAAAGTAAATGTTTTATAGCCATTTTCTGCTAAGTTATCGAACTTGAACTTAATTTCCCCATGCATTTATAATAGAAAGATCATGACCTGACCTGACCCCAAGTCGTCTATATAAGACATCCCGATACCGCAGCCTGGGTAACCTTGTTATGTAATGGAGGTCTCGGATCGATACATTAACCCTGCCCCGGTGGCGGGTACGAGCCACCTTCGCCCAGGTGGGGGCTAAAAAGACCCCCACGATCTCAAATACTAAGAGAGCTAGAAAAAGCCAAAACGGCAATCGAAAGCTCTTCGAAAATGATATCGAAAATACTTCGGTCATTTTCTTGTCAGGTCAATATCAAGGTCACCAGAGGTCAAAATAGGTCAAAATCGCTAATATGAGGTGTACTAAGAAAACCTCCTATATCTCAGAAACTATGATAGCTAGAAACATTTTTCTAACACCATTCGAAAGCTCTTGAGATGTGCTTTCATTACAGTGGCATTCATTTTCGTGTCAGGTCAAAGCCTAGGTAGCTACAGGTCACTAAATATTGGGCATATTCTTGGGAATGTCCATAGCCACCCATGCATAAGGGCGTTTACTTTTTCGCTAATAGCTTCCAAACCAAACAAGATACAGCCATAGTTTATGCACCATTGCAATCCTCTCGTCAATACGAATCGAATGATATATGATATTGCTATGCCAGGTCAAATTTAAGAATTTGACCTGACCCAGGTCAACAGTCTGACCCAACTTGACCTGGTATAGTCATGATGTATATCATTTGACTTCCAATGACTATACAAACACTTCGGTGACAAAATAAAAGCTCTATTTTAGTTTATTCAAAATTTATAGAGGAAAACACCAAAAATGCTTATTTGACCTAAGATGACCCTTTAAAGGTCACAAGTCAAAAATTTTGGTATCAGCTTCAGAAATGGGCTAAGAGCAAGTCACAACCGATGTTTGAAGTTGATTCCATCCATACTTACTGAGAAAAGCTCATTTCGTGATTTTCCCCATGCATTGTCAATGGGGAGGTCATGCTCTGCACATGACCTTAGGTCACCAATATCAAAAATCCCGGAACAAATGTTGTAGCTCCTGGTGGGCCCAAGATGTGGTATGAGTTTCAACTTGATCGATTAACGCTTCTTTTAGTTATGCCGTCCTAAGTATTTTTCTGAGGTGAGGTCACTTCACCTGACCTGGTGACCTGACCTGATATGACCTTGAGCCAAAATTTTCAGGAAAGATGTAAAAATGATGAAGGAACAGCTAGACCAAGTTTGGCGGCGCTGCGCGCCGCCGTTTTTTGGTCACTTCGGAAAAACCCGAGGGGGTCTAAAAGACCCCCCACCCGGGCGAAGGATAAATTTGACTTAACTGCGGAACCTTTGAACATTTGTTACGTCATTTGATCTATGCTGAAGTGCGATCTGATATGAACAGGGTCTAAAGTGTTGTCAGAAGTTATAACAAAGACCAGGTAAGAGTTATAATTGTGCGGCCAAGAAGTTGACCCACCTTCTATCATGAATGTGAAAATTTCGAGGAAGGAGATTTACCGACACAAATGATATCATACCTATGGTGAAAGTCTAGAAAAATACGTATCTTAAGACGTCCGTGTTCCATTTTTTTTGGAACGCCTAGGGCAACTATTGAAAAACATTTTAATATAATTTTGAAAACAAATATAATGTGGAGCAAGTAAACAGCAAATGATCAAATTTTCAGACATATTCCATGGTGGAAGGTAATTCCTGCATCAAAACGGTTTAAGTCATTTTGGGATAGACAGATAGTCTTGCTTAAAACGGGGTTAGGGGAGAGTGGGATACAGCCTCCTAGCAGAGCAAAGGGAAACGCTAGGCTCCTGCTTAAATTAGTAAAGCCTTTCGTATGATATGACCGTCACTAACAAGCGCAAGGAAAGTCAATATTTTAGTAGTATTGGATTCACCGTCGGGTGTGTTTAGTTCAAGAGGAGAAAAAAGTTTGAATCCGAGCCTTGCTTGTAATCTTATTCCGTCAGTAATAAATGGAATGCGAGTTAAGAAAGATTTGCAAACTGATAAACTGACACAGGCTTGTCACAGGTGTGTTAAATTAGGTAAATGTGTGTCAAGACATAAATTGGGAGATATTCACCGTCCTTATTTACGGTCTGTCAAAAATTCGTGTTGAACCATACAATTTTCTTCCACGGCAAAGGGAGCGACCACTGGGATACGCTACTCCTCTTGTGATTCACTTCACCTAGAGTTGGCTTACTGCTGGCCTTGGTTTTTCCGAATTATCCGTAGAAATGTACAAATTTTTTCGGGTTACTATTAGACCCAGAAAGGGGACATGAGAAGCAAAACCGTTGATTTTTTCAAGAATCGTTCAGTCTTCCCTTCGAAAAAATGACTGATGGCTTCTCTAAACTCCGCAGTACCGGAAAGAATGAATTGACTCGTGTACCAATGTGCTTCGGATATATCAGTATTTAAAGGGTGAAACAAAATTGGTAATGATTTTGATATGATAGTGAACAAATTCATCCGAAAATTTTTCGATCCGCTTTGCCCCGTCTTTCCAAGAAACAACAAAGCTAGGGGGCCATCGATGGTGGGGCGAGGGCTAATGAGGCGCCGAGTGTTAATCGGGCGGAGAGAGGGGGGGCACTTTCCCCTAGTCTGCCTCTGGATCCGCCAATGACTCGAGATCGTATGTTCTTATAGGAATGCAATGGAAACTTACGTTTTGTGTCCTAATGGCTGACGAGGCAGATCTATTGAAAAAAACTTCAGTTTGGAATCCTTCCGTCAAGCCCGGTGGAATGATGTATACAGTTGTCGTGTCATGCGGTCAGATTGTTTATCCCCTGGCAGAAACTTGCTGATAACCTCCAAAAAAAACAGGTCAGGGATAAGCTGAATGCCCATATTGTTACTGCTACATAAACAATATGTATATTCATCGGGAACAATATCATACTGTTATAGCAACAATATCATATTCATAGGGGAAATAAAAGAGGCAATTTACATCCAAACCACCACGGAACCAAAAATTAATAGAAACATCGGCAAAGTTACCATCTTCTCTGGATTTTTTAACCTCTTAAAACGCCAGCCAAACAAGAGATTGAATTGAAAAATATCACGTGTTTAGAGCTAAAAATTGTAAAATGATTCATGTTCACTGCTAAGATTGTTATTTCCAAAGTATACTGTCTCCGTGTTTTTCGCTTAGTTAGGTTCATGTCATAGTGTTATCTTAATATCCCTTGAAAACGAGGGCGGGATGCTCCCGAAACCGGTCGGGTTTTATACTCAGGCTAGACTTTGTGCAGTAATAAATGTTTTACTTATGAATATCCATCATCGCTGTTCGTATCATACGATCATGTGTTTACTAAACTGACTGTATGACGTCATTTCCTAGCTATGCCGCTTTGCCCCACGCTATCCTATCAAGCTTTAGTTCTCTTACAGGACGTTCTAAATGACCCCGCCATAATCAAGACGCTGGGTACAGGAGTATGTTTGCTGTTGTCAGAATCATGGTCACAGTTGATTGGCGCTAACACGTCTGAAGCTCAGAAATGGGTTTAAGGTTTCAGAAGCTTCATTGGGCGTCTAATTCGTACATTTTCGTATTCCCCCTTGCGAGTTTATAAAATTAAAGCCTCATAATGCATAACGTTAAGGGATGTATGTAGTTAAACCTTTGAAACATTAACGGCAGTAGCGACGGAGGTTCCGGATTTAAGGGGCAGGGAGGGGGGGGGGTTGGCACCACGGATTTTTCAACCCATTTCTTTCCAGTCAACGCCTTATGATTTGTGTTAAAATTTATCCTTAAAGGGGGGGCACGGTACCCGAGTGCCCCTAGTTCCGTCGCCTGGGGTTGCTTAACGGAAGTGTTTGTATAAGGCCTTAAAACACAAATTCATAAGGTAAGAATCCTACAAACAATCCTACAATGAGTATGTAGGGCATTAAGTGTTTTGCTGCGGCAACTGACACCTCTTGAATGACGCTCCCAATAGAATCGGAAACTTCATTCCGAGCCTAAATTGATTTCATTTGTGTTCCAGCCGCTGGCGGCATGCGGTCTGCTAACTTGTAATGACGCGGCGGCACTACTGTCCGCCGTCTTCGGTCGGCCTTTCATTTGCCGAAATGGCCGGGCAAAGTTTTTAGCGAGATAGCGTTACCACCGGCTTGGCGAGGAGATCGAGAGCCGCAGCGCTGTCAAATCACGCCGTGGACACCTGGCAGCGACTCGTGTGCTCCCGGCTGTGGCTGATAGTGCAGCTTCAGCCCACCTACAGTGCACGTTGTCTCCGTGGATAGTGGGCTCTTTGTCGCTATTAAAATGGCGTCGAATTGGGAGAGGGTGGAAGCAGCAAATGCCCACGCCTCGGTTGTACAACTTCCCGGACACTGAAAACAATACGGGGCCCAAGCTGGGGCAGTTGATTGAGATTGCAGTAGGTGGTTTTGGAGGAAATAGTAAAAGTCTCTGAGGTATCACATTCCACTGTTGCGCAGAAGTGGTAGTTTTGAGTGCCTTTCCCATTTTGCAGATCAGCTGTGTATGACACCAACTGGATTCATTGCATGCCTGGGAAATGTTTAAAGTTGAGTTAAAGTTGTAAGCGATGGGATTGCTCGTATTCTTCATCATCCAAAAAGTAGCCCTCAGCGATAGCGAGTTATATTTTATTTCCAGAGTTTTAATAAATCTTTCCTCTTGGCTGCTTATAATTGCACTCTTCTGCAGGTAGGTAGGTTTTTATTCTTTGCATTCTTAGGCGGTATTCTCCAGTGCTTTCTTTCCTTCTCTTCTGGTGTCACTTAATTCTGATCTATAGATCATCTATTCCTTTTCCACCAGTCATCAAACGACCTCTTTTTCATCCCGGCTAACCTGATGCATGTGCTGGATATGTGGCGTGGGTATATATATATATATAGGATGTATGCGCCTACATATGTGGCCTCTTCTGGACAACATAACGCTTGGATGGGTGTCCTTACGGCGTATTTTGAAGACCTCAACCCTCGTGTTTCTCCGTAAACATGTGGAATTTACACCCATTACGTAATCTTTCTGAGTTGCAAGACTACTCTACAGGACATTTTGGAATAGTGAGCGTTTGGCTAACACTCGTTAGTAGACATCTTAACCCTTGCCCCGGTGGCGGGTAGGAGTCACCTTCGCCCTGTTGGGGAAGGGCTAAAAAGACCCCCTTGATCTAAAAAACTAAGATAGCTAGAAAGAAGCGCAAAACGGCAATCGAAAGCTCTTCGAAAATGATATCGAAAATATTGTGATCATTTTTTTCGTCAGGTCAATATCAAGGTCACCAGAAGTCAAAATAGGTCAGAATCGCTAATATGAGGTGTACTAAGAAAACCTCATATATATCAGAAACTATGATAGCTAGAAACATTTTTTAACACCATTCGAAAGCTCTTGAGCTGTTCTTTTATTACAGTGGCATTAATTTTCGTGTCATGTCAAAGCCTAGGGAGCTACAGGTCATTGAATATTGGAAATGTTCTTGGGAATGTCCATAGCCATCCATGCATAAGGGGTTTCCTTTTTCGCTAATAAATTCCAAACCAAGCAAGATACAGCCATAGTTGATGCACCATTACAATTGTCCGTCAATACGAATCGAATGATATATAATATTGCTATGCTAGGTCAAATTTGACAATTTGACCTGACCCAGGTCAATGGTCTGACCCAACTTGACCTGGCATAGTCATGATGTATATCATTTGACTTGCAGCGACTATACAAACACTTCGGTGATAAAATAAAAGTTATATCTTTGTTTATTTCCAAATTTATAGAGTAAAACACCAAAAATGTTTATTTGGCTTAAGGTGACCTTTTAAAGGTCACAAACCATTTTTTAGAATAAACTTCAGAAATGGGGTAAGAGCAAGCATTAGCCGATGTTTGAAGTTGCTTCCATCCATACTTACTGAGAAAAGCACATTTCGTGATTTTCCCCATGTATTTACAATGGGGAGGTCATGCTCTGCACATGACCTTAGGTCACCAATATGGAAAAATCCCGGAACATATGTTGTAGCTCCTGGTGGGCCCAATATGTGGTATGAGTTTCAACTTGATCAATTAACCCGCCTTTTAGTTATGCAGTCCTAAGCACCTGGCCCGGTGACCTGAGGTTTTTTGGTCACTTTGGAAAAACCCGAGGGGGGTCTAAAAAGACCCCTCACCCGGGCGAAGATTAAGCGTGTTATTGATCAATCAGGTATCGGACACATCCTTTATGGGGGTTATATCTGTTATTCGATACATCCACTTTTGTATTATAAGTGGATAGTGAGTGGGACGCAACCAACGTTAAGGGGCCACCAACGACAACAACGTCCATAACGAGGTATGAATTAGGGTCCATGGTCCGCACATTGGGATAAATTTACATTGACCTGGGCTCACTGGGACCTCCAGCGAGGTGGTCTCACCCAGCCGCCCCGGGGGTGCATCATGACTCACCGAAATCGTAACTCAATGAAGGGCTGAAATCTGCCAGCAGCACACCAAACGAAGAAACAAAATGTCGGAACACTGGAGCAGAATCTGATATGTCCATAAGTCACAAACTGCAAACAGATGAAAGGGCACACCCCGCAACTGGGAATATCGCTCCGCTAAATATGATGGCGCCACCGTCGGTCATGGCCGACGTGTGCTGGACGCTCTGAAGAAATTGCTATTCTGTGAATGAAGGAGACGATTTTGTGCTGCACCGTACTATCCACGACATAGAGCAGATATTTTTGCATACTCTGGTGTATGTTTTTGCCTCATATACATTGAACGCGCCCGATTATAGGGATTCTAGAATCGGGGGCGGATGAGGATGTACCCGGCGACATTCACACCAGTTTGAGGACGCTGTTTGACCCTTCAGCCGAGGAAAACCCATGCTTTCGCTGCTGCTTTCACTGTCCCAGGAGTGACAGCCGAGTGGATAGGACACCTGCCTGCTGCGCGGGCGGTCCGAGTTCGAATGCAGGGCGTGCCAGGGTTTTCTGCTTCTTGCCTACGTACTGGCTGCTGTTTTCCTCCCGCACAGCACTGCACCTGGTTGTCAGTGGTCTACGCTGCCGGTGCTACACTGCACTTGGTGCACCGCTGCCGGCGGGGCTTCGCTGCGGTCACCTCCTGGCTGGGGACTCCCGGGAGTGGTCAACACCTTTGAAACGCCGGTTAATCACCAAGCACCGGTCACTGGATCCCTGAGAGTCCCTGGCATCAAAAAACGCCGTTTCAAGAGCAGAGTTGCTTATAGTGCAAACGGTGTACCCACATTCCAGCTCGGCCGCTTCGTTTACAGCCCACCTGTTCTGCTGGCGGGAGATATCGAGCTCAATCCCGGACCCGAACACACCACGACTAGGACTGGAACTGACACAACTTTTTCGAACAATCAAGCAGGCATCATTCGGATTTTGCACCAGAATCCCGAAGTATTTGCAACAAGCTCGGTGTTGTGCGTGCACAAGCACCGGAACTTGCGAAGCAGGACATTTTTGTCGTTACCGAAGCGTGGCTGACAGAGGACGTGGGAGATGATGAGCTGTAGGTCGGACTGTCAAGCCACACTTGGTTTCGACGGGACAGACCCACCCACGGCGGGGGAGTTGCATGTGTCGTCCATTCAAGATTCTCCCCTGTAAGACGACAGGATCTGGAGCCGGCTGAAGCAGAACTGCTGGTTGTGGAGCTCAACACAACACCCAAAATATTCTTAGGTGTCGCCTACTGTAAGTAAACCATGCGATGGCGGCACTACAGACGATCGTTCACCGTTATCCGGATCGCTGAGTGGTGGTCACTGGAGATTTTAACATTCCAGAGATTCGATGGAACCGTGATGTCACCGGATGGGCAAAGTCAAACATCATTCGTACATCCCGACGTGCAGTGAATTTTATTGATTCATGTAAACTGCTCGGTTTCAGGCAATATGTGTGGCGCCCTACGCGCGATGCTAGCACGCTTGATCTGATTTTGTCCAACCGCCGCAATGTAACCGAGGTTGATGTCAGTGACGGTATTTTCGATTCTGACCATAAAGGAGTGTGGTGTACTATCAGACATGTAAAGTCACCCGCTACTCCAACGTCTCGCACTACTGCCTTCAACTACAAAGAAGCTGATTTTGAAAGATTACGTACTGTACTTAGACTTATACCATGGAATATATTCTCGACAATATGCCTGTTAATGACGCCGTTGATTTGCTTTACGATTGTTTACACGCAGCGATTCGTGATTGCATACCCGTCGTCGAGGTGAAGCGAAAATTTCCGCCATGTTTTGATCGCGAACTCAAGAACTTACTCAGAGAGAAAGAAGCAGCATTCAGAAGGATGCAAACAAACCATTGTGACGAAACTGCTCATAGCTTCCGAGATAAAAGGAGAGAGTTTAAAAATTTTGTGAACATCAAGTATAGTCAATACCTTATAAGACTTACAGATGACTTTTCTGCGAACCCAAAGCGCTTCTGGTCATTTCTTAAAACAGCCAGATGCGGAAATAGAAGCTTATCAACTCTAGTAGCTGATGGGATACAAATAAGCGACGACCAAGAAAAAGCGAATGTTCTAAATAAGGCGTTCGCAGCAAAGTTCACCAAATCCGACATCACTCTGCTCCCTGATGCTCCACTGTATGACTTACCACCACTTAACCCGCGCCCCACCGGGGGTCCGGCGCCACCTTCGCCCCACCGGGGGCCATCGATGGCCCCCCTCTAACTCCGAAAATATGGGCGTTAGCGCAAATCTGCAAAGTGCAATAGAAAGCTCGCGTGAATTCAGTAAAAAATTACTTCACGTGTTTTAGTGCTCAGGTCAATGGTTTGACCTCCAGAGGTCAAATTAGGTCAAGATCGGCTATTTTCACTCAAATATGCAATGATTAAGCAAACTGGGGATAACTTTTATGTCATTAGAGCTATTGAGGCCTGGTAAAGTACATTTGATAGCAAATTGCCAGTACTTTTTCTGCTATGTGGAACGTAAAGACCTCCGGCCAGTGGTTTGACCTCCAGAGGTCACCTCGTGACCTAATATGACCTGAGGTCACGAACGGTCAGAAAGTGACCTTGCCGTATATCAAATGAAAGCCAGTGACAAGACAAACACGACGGTGTTTGTTTCACCGCTGTAGCTTAATTAGGTCAAAAGTTATTGTCAAAATACTGTTTTTGACCTCTGGTGACCTTGGATGACCTTGGAAAAGTCAAAGGGCAAATATGACCCCCTGGGATCCGTGAAAAGGTATCCAAAAACGCTGTTCTGAGCATTCTGAGTATTTGCAATCATTTTTGTGGCTTTTATATTATGAAACAGCTTTTCCCCATGCTTTTCCAACGGGAGAGGTCGCCTCGTGACCTGACCTCAGGGCACGAAATCGAAAAAATCCCGGATATACACCCTGTAGACCTTGGAGGGGTCATAAATTGTAGGAAGTTTCAAATTGATCGACTTTGAAATGTAGCTCTTACAGAGCTCTAAAGTTGAAGTGAGGTGACCTTGGTTGACCTCGTCTGGTGACCTGACCTTGGGTGACCCGGGGTAAAAAATTTCAGGGATGATGTGAAAATGATGCAGTGAGAGGTAGAGCCCTCAAACGCGGTGCTGCGCCTCGTCATTTTTCTGCTATCCTGGAAAAACCTTAGGGGGGGCCATCGATGGCCCCCGGTGGGGCGAGGGTTAATCATATAGAATGTAATTTGGATCTTGTGAAGTCAATATTGGAAAGTATTCCTGTTAGCAAAGCATGTGGCCTGGATGTAATTAGTGCTCGGATTATTCGTGAGTGCAGTGAAGCTCTGTCCATTCCGATGACGAAAATCTGTAAACTGTCATTTCAGCAGGGTGTTTTCCCTGATGTGTGGAAAAGAGCTAACGTTGTTCCGATTTTTACAAGGGGGATGTGAAAGACCCCAACTGCTACCGCTAGGAACACCTGAAGGTGGGGTCATCTCAGCCCTGTGCTTTGCATTGTACATAAACGACCTGCCAGCTGGAATATCCTCGCGGGTTCTTATGTTTGCTGACGACGCAAAAATTTATAGGAACATTGAGCACCAAGCAGACGCCTTTGCTCTTCAACAGGATCTACTATATCTCTGTCAGTGGTCAAAAACTTGGAAACTGAAACTGAACGCTGTCAAGTGTAAATCTTTTCGGATGACTCTGAAAACTAAGCCACTGGTAACAAATTATACTATCGAAAACACTGTGCTAGATCATGTGGAACATATTCATGATTTAGGCTTAATCCTGGACACAAAATTAACCTTCAAGGTGCACATCGATCAAACTGTAAGAAGTCTAACCGCGCGCTTGGTGTTCTCATTCGATCTTTTCAGAAGGCCAACCCGAGAAGATATCTTAATATTTCATCGGTTTTAACCTCATATTGCGCGTATGTGCGTTCCAACATGGAGTTTTGCAGTGTTGCGTGGACTGGCGCTGCTGCATCGCATACCGTCCGCCTGAGCCGCTTAGAGCACACATTTTTGATATGGCTCATCATGCACAGTCGCCAGCGATTACAATCACTAGCCTATAGAGACTTACTGAGACACTTTAAACTTGTATCGGTAGACGCTAGGCGAAAGCAGCATGACCTCATTTTTATCCGAAACATGTTTAGGGGTCGCATTTGTTCTCCCTCTCTTCTTGAGTCATTTTACTTACACGTACCATCTCGTGCTACCCGTCAGAAAGAAAGAACAATGCTGCGTGTGCCATACGCAAGGGTTAGCACGACAAAAGAGGGTCTTTTTACGCTACTTCCGAGGCAACTGAATACATTCTTACATATGTGCCCTGCTGCAGACATCTTTGCCGATAATTACGAAACATTTCGTGCAAAAGTCAGGGCCTACGTCGCCGCTTTGTAGCCATGGTTTGGGACTGTGTTTTACCGGACTGTGTTTTATGACTCTTAGAGGTTTATCGCATTAATGTTTTTATTATTCACGCTCATCATTTTATCGTTGTATACGCGTGTGCCCTATTGGGTATTTTACTCCGGTTGTACAGTGTTTGTGCTCTTATCATGCGTATATAATGTCGATTGCCCTCTATACCGATGTACCGTTGTTTTATCTCCTCTACTTTGCCTTTTATTGGGGTCATCCCGTGGGCAATGGATTGAATAAATACAAATACAAAATAACTACGACGTGGCCCCTTGTTGCTATCGGTCAGCACCACGCCAAAGCACTAGCCGATGTTTCTGGTGGGGGCGGATAGATGGCGCGCGCGTTTTCACCTGGGTAGGTATGCTGTACCGCAGCACGGCCAGACTAGGCGAGGAAACCGACAACGGCCATCAGAACAGCCCCTATTACCTTGATTATGGCTGGCAGGAACCGTCACCAAATTACACTGGTCAACAGCCAAAATGGATCCGGCACGCGAACACCTGTTTCTGCCTATTTCGATACCGATGATTTCAAATTTAGTAACCGTGTTTTGCCATCGGACCTGGTTTCTTCCCCAGAGCATACCTGGTGTATAGCCCTTTACACTTTCCACACACAGTCATGGGCCTAGCCTTTTGTGGAAAAATATAGATCAAGGACGTCGAGAAACCGGATTAACTGCACCCAGTCAATGCAGCTTATCACTATATATGTGAATTTATTGCAACGGAAGACTACCTCACATTCAAGTGCATGAACATTGTACATTGAACAAAGTTTGCGCTCGGTCGCACAAGCTCGCCGATATTGTAGACCGAGAGGTGACGTCCCAACATTATATGATGATGATTTTATGTCAGAGTCACCTCCCTTGAAGGTTGAGTCTAAGTAAAAAGTCACAGGTCAAGACCATACCACCATTTCAAGGTCATTGACCCTAGTGCCTTTGGTCGGATAACGCCGCCTAATATGACGTATATCATGTTATGACGTAATAAGCTAGGTCACTCAATCTTGAGCTCAAGGTCACAGGTTCAAGACAAAGGTCATGGGTCAAGGTCAAACATTATTTCCCGCCCGACGGTTGCCATAGTGCTAGTTGCAGTATACGTTGTAGGCAAAATGTAATATTTTGACGTCAAGGTCAATGGCCTTGAACGACCTTGACCTAAAAGTTTCAGAGAACATTGCCTCCGACCTTTCCTCTGTTACTTTAGGTCACTTTCTCTCCATATCCGGCTTCTCATCGTATAATCACGGCATTTTCCAATGGCTACCCTGCACAGACAGAATTTAACCAGTATGGCCTCGTTTTACTTTGAATATATTGACCTAGGTCTATGAAAATCGGTTTTAACAGGTTTGGGTAGGGCGCCAGGGAGGGTCGCATATTTTATATTCGGGTCGGTGGGGGGTGGTCTACTAAACAGCTTTGATAATTCCCCAGGGTTCTTTTGGGGTGGTGGCCTATGGGGGAAAACTATTATACACAAATCCCGACATGTTTCCGGGATATCACTTTGAATGGGTAAAGTATTTACAAAACACTTCGAAATTGTGTCGCTATTTCGCTCCAGGTATTAGGTGGTCGCGCGGGGAGGTTTACGTCAGGACCATTTGTACTACAGGCCATAGCTTAATGACATAAGTTATGCCCAGTGCTTAATTGATTAGTGAATAGCCATTCATTCGGCCAGGTAAACATGACCGACACAAGCAGTAATTCATCCGCGAGCTTATGCCGCAGATTGAACGCCATATTTGGGTAGGTGGGCCCCGGGGAGGTGGGACGGGGCGGGTAAGGTAGAATACCTTAGCCTCCACAAACGCCTAAACGCTCATTTTCCTAGACCTCTTGGGTTTTGCACTGTCAATGTCACTGATGCCAAGTATGCTTGCACAAAGACGACACACAGACATATTGGATCTCAAAATTCTGATCTGATACGGCATTTCTGCTGCCAGATTCGTGTTCAGCGCCACAAATTACCTTAGAATCGGACTATTTTGTATTGGATCCACGACAAAAGTTAAATTTTGTTGACCAGTGTTATCGATATCGGGGATTGGGTGAGAATGGAAAAATATCGAATGCATAGCTTTCGCCTGATTTGGCTTTTTTGCCCACGTAATTTTCTAACATGACCGAAAACGAGCTCGGGGGATAAGCCCGCTGTACTAAGTATACCTGTTTCTCTATCCTTTCTTCATCTTTTCCATGATTTCAAGTCAGTGCACCATCAGGTCAGGTCACGTGTCTAGTTTAAATGACCTCACCTCCAAAGATGTTGGATCTGAACTTTAAAAAAAAATTGGACCGAATTATGCGGACCTCATCGTGCGTCATGAGGGTAGCTGGGGCTAGAATCCTGTCATTCGGGATTTTTCATATCTAAAACCTAAGAACTGATCAGATCCACGATCTTTCCATTGGAGGGCTCTGTGCAGAGCTTGGCATGGCTGCATGTCTTTTGATTTGTTTCAGTTGAAATTGCAATTTCCATCGCTATGATTTCTGGGCCAATTCTCGAGAATCAAGTTAAAAAATTGACCTGACACTTGCCAAAGGTCATCTGAGCTCAAGTAAGCGTCTAAAGATGCTTTAAACAAATAATATTTGAGTCAATGAAGATATCGCACTTGTTTCACGCTTTTTGTGTGCGTTTTCGCTACCAGTCAATTGCTGTGCACCATGACCATACATGACTTGACCATACACTTTGCTCACTTAAGGTCAGGCTGAGTGCAAATTTAAAGTCATGCTTTGAATTTGGTTTGGTATTTAAAAATAATAAAATCTTTCATTTATATTGAGATAACTACACCTGCGATTTCATAATTATCGTATCTGCTCTGGTTTGCAAGTCATTCTTGAAAAAGTAAACAAATGAAAATACCGGTTCTAAAATCGTAAGATGATAATTGGGGTTTTAGGGGCACTGCAGCTGCAGAGGCCATATGTGTCCTAAAATCGTAAGAGCTGTATCTAATGTTCTTTTTAATGACTTCAAACTGACCCTCAAAACGCTATTGCCTCTTCTAAGATAGGACAGACGATTTGAGCTGTCATGACAATGCAGCCTAAATACGCATCCCACATATTCCTCAAATAAGTGAAATCTGTGACCTGAAATGCCTTAGTCTTTGGTTTGACACGACATTAGATATACATACATATCTATCTAACTTTAACTCCCAAAATAGATATACCATATTCCCTTTAAAGGGAATGTGGCACCTTTATAGCGTGATTTTAACTGAGAGAGCCAAGTTGTAAAGCATGCCGTAAAGCCCGGTACTCAATATATCATTTGTCTTGAATCTGGCAGTTTCCGTAGATAAAAGCTAAAACCTACATG
Source organism: Lepas anatifera (assembly GCA_034440635.1). Lineage (NCBI taxonomy): Eukaryota > Metazoa > Arthropoda > Thecostraca > Lepadidae > Lepas > Lepas anatifera. The sequence goes on along the minus strand of JAOTON010000640.1, from coordinate 189,548 downwards.
AAATGCACCCCTCATGTACCCTAAGCAGCAGGCCACAGTCATCAGCTGTTGTTGTGACGACATATGCTGACGTCACGGTGAGTATCAGCCAATCGAAGCCCTCGAAGCCTATTGAATATGGTAGTGGTTGCCAGATCATGACATCATCCATAGGCAGGTATTTATTGTTGTCCCTACAGGCACATTTTAAAAATCCAAATATTGAGCTTATTGTACATTTTTTAGATAAATTATGGACGGTTCCATGATTTTCGGCTAAAAGTATCCCTGATTACACTCAATTCCAGGATTCGACCAAGGTGCCACAATCTCTTTAAAATCAGATGACACGAATAAAAAGATCTCAACCTTGTGTTGAGCTAGTGTCAAATGCTCTTCTGAGCCCTCGAACACTGCCAGCGACGCGGTCAGAAAGCAAGTGTGGTCTACTCAGAAAACCTGAAGTCGCCTGGTCATCGAAATGGCCTTTTATGAAGCTTTTCCAACACAAGCTCGGCTGCTAGAGCCTGGTTCCAGTGCACCTTGCGACAGAGATGGGCTTCTAGATTTAGGTTCAATTAACAAATAATCCCAACGATTTCTCATTAATGACCACAGCAATTTTGTGAGGACTGGTATTGGTCAACTCCTATACTCCTTATATCATTAAAGGCTGTCAGACCGGAATGTTTAGTTCCGAGAGGTCTGGATAATTGAATCGGCATTCCCAGTTGTACCTAGACCCTGGTCATGATCGCAACTGTTGAATAAAATACGAAGGTGTGGATAATGCTTATTTTCACTGAATATCTATTTCATTGATAAAAACTGTATTTTTATACCAATTCTACGTGTACAGAGTCACATAAAGATTCATTAATATGTAGGTGCAATGTCATAATATATGAGCGTTTCTTAGTTAACTGCTACATGCGCTTCGTTTGCAGGCGGCCGGGAAAAAGGCTGCCAAAGAGAAGTTCCCATCGAAATTTTGCTCATTTCAGCTTCAACATACTCTTTAGTAGAGATACTTTGAAAACCCTCTCCCTCGGATTTTTTCAAGGCTTCCAGAAAATTATCAGCGTTTAGCCCCTCTGTACGTGATGCAACTTATGCTTGATATTTTTTGCTCTCCCTCCAATATTTTTGTTCCAAGTCATATCAGATCAAGTCGCGACAAGCCACTTTACCTGTCTTGGTTATCTGGCCGTAGAGAAACCAGACCCGACGCTGTGGAAACCGTTGTAAAAATGGTTTTGAATAACTTCAGTTTAGGGCTGCAGTTAGCCCTGGAGGCCGTAGTTAACGTTGGAGGCTCCGTTTTCAAATAGTCCCCACAAGTTCTCTTCGCGTGACCACAGTAACACCGCGCGCACTTACTTACCAAAGATACTTAGTTTTTTTTACTGCATTCTAACCGGAGGATTCTAAAGTTTGCGTTGAGTCGGGAAAATGTTGCCCAATGCACCCTGACTACGTTCCCGAAATCAAATGTTGAAGTTAAATGTCTTAATTGAGCAGGCACCTACAGGGATCACTGCATTTGTATTATGGTTTGGTACTAATATATTTAAGAAATATATTCAGAGGGATTTCCAATCTTTAAAGCGAGCTATTGAAAATTCAATCAGCCTTCTTCAGGCGGTACCCGCCTACCAGCACCTCAAATAGTATTATCTCAAGAGGAAAACCGCAAAATAACCACGAACGATAATGCTACAGTGTTGCACCATATAAATACGGATCTTACACTCAGATGACAGTTGGAGATAAGCGAGCGAAATTGATGAAAACTACAATATATTTTCTGCCCGGGGTTAGGTAAAAACTATCCTTCCATGAACGGAGAGTGTCAACGTCGGTTAGTAAAACTAATGTATTTGAATTAAAGGATGCGCTAAATTCGGCAGACGTCTAGCACCTAGCACAAAGTTTTTAATCCAAATAAACCTGCCAGAGAGGGCTAGCTAGTTTCGTTGTTTACTGGGTGCTTTCTCACAAAATAATTCCCGCAGTACTTCTGTACGAGTCCTCAGACTCGGTCCGAGTAAACTGCATTTACTCTGTGACATTTCCCATAAATCGGATCGCCGTAATGCCGTGTAAGTTTCAGCCGACGAGTGTGGCAGATTTAAGTGTTCGGTAAACGTGATAACGTTCTCGCTCACTCACATTAAAGGCTTTGACGGACGTGACAGAGCGTTTCCGCCCTGAGCAATCAACCGCTGCGACGAGGCTCGGCCGGCACACGACTGAGCTCTTCTTAGGGTATGGTGGAGTGGAAATGGCGCATTATCGGTTAAATGCTATTCTCTATGGGTAGAGGCTAAGAATTTAAAACTGACCTTTGATTCTTTATGCTTTTAGCTTTTGTGTGTTTGCAATTTTGATAATAAATGTATGTACGTAGTACATGAGATTGACTGCCATCATCTCTCAAATACGGCAAGGCTAGAAAACAAGAAATAATCAGTATTCTCTATAGAGCATAGGGCTTTTCCGTCGTCAGGTCCTGTCAGTTTGGGCGTAATTTCAGTTGAAATTTATTCGGAAGAGCTTACCCGTTTTCTAAGTTGGTCATGATTCCTAAAATTTCAAATTCATCCTGCTTAGATTTTGTGTTCAATATTTTGGTGCACCCTCACAAAGCTGCTTTGATAAATAACTATTCTAGCCAATATAACACTTGTTTACTGTTCATATTGCTGCTGTTAAAGGGAATGTGGCACCTTCATAACGTGATTTTAACTGAGATAGCCAAGTTGTAAAGCAAGTCAGAAAACCCGGTACTCCATGTCATTTGTCTTGGAACTCGATGTTTCCGTAGAAAAAGCTAAAACCTACCTGACACCAGCCCCCTCAATAACCCCTCGCCAGGCGGCCATTGTTGTGAGCTGCTGGTATGACGACATATGCTGACGTCACGATGAGCATCAGCCAATCGAAGCCCTTGAAGCGTTTCAAGTATGGTAGTGGCTGCTAGATCGTGACATCCTCCACAGGCTGATATTTATTTATTTTTCTAGAGGAGTATTTTAAAAATCAAAATATTAAGCTTATTGTGCATTTTCAGAGAAATCATGAGTGGTTTCATTATTTTCGGCTAAAAGTACGCCTAACTGCACTAAATTCCAGGATTCGTCCAGTGTGCCACATTCCCTTTAAAATTCATAACAGTGGTCAGCAGTCAAAATAAGTATGATGCGAATATACCTACGGAACTATGCTGGTGTCGTTGATGCTAGTTCTGAGGTCTACTTTCCTGCTATGAGGTTGAAATGGTAAGACTTTAAGATTAGGTTCTCTATTCTACTAATGGTTGGTTTTAGCTATATTTTCTAAGCCAATAAGACAAGAAGTGTAGGTAAATTTAACCCTCGATTTCCGTCAGGCTCCCGGCTACCCCCTATTTCCGGCAGGGGGGGCAATATCGGCCCCCCTAAGATCTCGTAATCTAACCGGCCGATTTTGAAAATTCAAAGTGCTATAGATTCCCCTGACGCTTAACTTTATTTTGAAAAAAGAAAATTTCAAAATTTTGATTTTAAGGAGAAAGTCGTGCAAAATATACAATTTTTGTGTATTTTTTAGATTTTCCATAACCCTTGTCTCTGTTGTACGATTTTCACAAAACTAGTTCAGATTTACAAATAATTGACCCAAAATTGTCATATACTTGAGTTACGCAAAAATTCGAAATTCAATGGCAGTTCCAGGACCAGGACTATGAGGGGAAATATATACAACCTAAAAAGTTTTTGTTACGCGGATTAGAAGCCGTGATATACTGCTTGGCATCTTTGACACATAAATAAATGAAAAAAAGTGAAAAACTCATCAGGGGCGGATGCAGTAAGGTAAAACAGTGGGGTAAAATACATCCCAACAATATGCGAGTGGTATGCATGAGTATATTAGTCCCTCGACTAGTTGAAATTTATTTCTGATAATTTTTACCCTCCCATGGCAGCTCTGGGAAAGGGGGTGACATAGGCGGATCAAGGACTCTCGTCGTGGGGGGGCGGGTGGGGGTGATTGGAAACACATTTTTAATATACAACGATATTGAGTCGCGGCGGTGATACTGGCTGGGAATATGCATTTTGAAAATGTGTAGTGACTGGACACGCCTCTGGTAATCTAGAATTTGGTTATAACTATTTTGAATTTTCATATACCCAATTGTATTCGCCCTGGCACGGCTGTAAGCAGTATTCTCACTTACTAACGTTTAGTCCTTCTTGATAACATTCCCCCATTTTTGAACTGCTGTAACCGCCCCTGATGAATACAAATAGTGACAATTGTGAATGCACTATCATCTCACATAAAAATGATATAATAAAACCATATAACTGGTATCAGGATCAGCAGAGACGGCTTCCTTTTACAAAGAACCCATCGCATACGATAATACTTGGTTTGTGGATAGAACCTCCCCAAAAACCCAGCCATAGCTCCGCCCCTGGTAAATATATAATATTGACAATTTCAGAAAACCTGCCTGTACTAGTTTTAGGAAAAGTCAGGAAGTTTCAAAGTTCTATCGCAAGCTGTTTCGGAGATATTCTTGAAAAACCTTAGGGGGGGCAATATTAGCCCCCCCTGCCGGAAATAGGGTTAATTGTGTATGGGAAGCCCTCTGCTTTCCTTTTGTTAGTAAGAGTTAACAAATACCAATCAAAAGTCTGTTCAGGGATATATTTTTTATAATTATAGGATGGAATTGCTCTCTTTGACTGGCTGATTTTTTGGTTGCAAACATCTTTGTGTTAAAAAGTAGTTGATAGGCGTATAGCCCAGTTGTGTAGCGATGGGGGAGTTAGGTGGAGAAGCGTTCTCATGGCACCAAAAAATCATGCTCCCTGGCCATATGTTTTTGAATGACAACTCAGCAAAACATATTCAAGAAAATGTGTAACATCGAGGCTGCAGGTCAGTTTTGATTAGCAATGTCATTTTTATATGTTTGTTGTATTCTCAAAAGGACAAGAGGGTTTCAATTGACTGATTTGGCATTTCGAACTAAGAAAGCGCAGGAGCAGTTAGGTGAACCATGATGACATCATTGTAGTGAGTACCTCGCTAGAAGAGATGTCCATTTAACACGCGCATTGACGGGGGTCTGAGCCACCTTCGCATTGACGGGGGGCGGGTACCCACCCCCTCCCTAAGATCTCGAGAACCACGGTAGGTAGCGAAAAACGGTAAACGGCGTTGGGTTGCCCATCCACTTCTCCATCGAAAACATTTGAACCTTTTTGTCAGGTCACATTTAAGGTCACGAGAGGTCAAAACATGCCGTCATAGGGATAACATGTAAATTCAGTTTTTCGGCCATTACATCTGAACAAGTAAAGATAGAGCAAAACAACTTAAACTATATGAATCCTCTCAGCAAGCCGAATCGAATGATATATAATTTGACCTTGCTAGGTCAAATCAAGGATTTGACCTGACCTGAGGTCAAGTCAGGGTCAAATTATATAAAATGCATATCATTTAGAACCGCAAAGCTAAGGCGAGTCTAATGCAGCTAAAATAAATGCTCCATCACTATCTGTTACTGAGTTATACCGTAAAAACCATTTTTCCCATGTATTTCCAATGGAGAGGTCACGCCTAGTACCTGACCTCAGGTCGTTGACATAAAAATGCCAGAATGTATTTTAGAGAGCTCGGTGGGGCCATTATGTGATATGAGTTTCAATCGGATACGTTCACCCTACTTTGACCTATGCTATCTTAAACTTTTATTGAGGTCGGGTCACTTGACCTGTATTGGTGCCCTGACCTGAGATGACCTAACCTTAAAATTTTCACAGAAGTTGTAAAAATGATGAGGAAAAAGGTATGCTAAATACGGCGGCGCTACGCGCCGCCGTTTTCCTGCTATCTCCGAAAAACCCGAGGGGGCGGGCCCGCAAACGCGTGTTAAGACAGAAATATTGATGCTTTATGAAGTGCTTGGAAGGGTTAAATACACGGAACTAGGTTGACGACAAATATACCTTATTAATTAAGGTGGACTAATGTGTTCACATATAGCCTTGACCACTGGCGTGCCCTAAAACTTCAATCTTCTCGAATTGATGCGTACCCATGTATGTACGTTCCAGATCTAGGAGTTGAGGGTAATGCGTTTATCTGAGTCAAAACCCGAGAATAAGGTCAGACTATTAATTTTCACGTTATACTCGCTGCCCAACTACATGGTGGACGGATTCGAAACCTTTATTGCTAACCTGACCAGCAGTTTGCGTGAGACTCAGACTTATAAAGCGGACTTTTTGGGAATTATAGGAGATTTCAACTCATGGAACATATTTTTAGAAGCACAATTACAGCGAAGTCACTAATATTTGACAAAAAGACTGAAAGACGCCTTTGACTCACTTTCCTTATATCAGTTAATCAAGGATCCCACCAGGCCTAGTGCAAATAAATTCAACCTTCCCTGATCTTTTTGTAGTCAATAGAACCCAGTTAGCGAGCGGCTCAGACGTCTGTCCCACGTGTTCAAAACTTGATAATTTTCCCGTTGTCTAACGCTAAACATAGAATTGAACAAGACGCCATTGACGAATACGGTAAGATATGGGCTATCACGTTCAACGCTGCAAAAGCTTTTTAACAGACATTTAGCCACAAAAATAATCCAGCAACACTTAACCAGAGGTGCAGGAACTTGCCAACTCGGCTACTGGAGTTTGGACACATTTATGATAGTTGAGGTGCAAAGTGTGACAAAATAGCGATCGTGACAGTATGGTTCAAAATCAAACCACACATTTTCGAAATACAGAATGAAGCGTGTAGCGAATATTTTAATTTAGCAACTCTGTCCTTCAATTGCACAGCGTACCATCAGTGATACAATATTGGTACTGTGTTCAGTTTCTACTAAAACGAGAGACCCCCGCTGCAGAAAACCCGGAAACCGCTGTCACAGTTGCCAGATTTTAACATGCAGCCCAATGGCGCCGATTGTTAGTAGTTGCCAGAAAGTTGCCGCCTAGATGCCCGAAATGTGACAGTCAATTTTTCGAGAAATACATGATTGTGGGCATATTTAAGGCATTAAAGATAACGCAGATACGTTATCAAGTACTTTTCTGTCCATTTTGTCAGGTTAGATAATATTCAAAGTTTGAGTATCTTCGATTTAGCGGTCCCTATTTCTTTGAATTTAGTATAAAGTACGCCTAAAAGCTACTAGGAAAAGTACTAAATGAGTGAAAGAAATAAACATAGCTGGGCAGCAATTCTACCTAAACTACGCAACAGCGACAACACAAGTTCGCAATGTTTGTGTGATGTAGAGCCTGCCAAAAAATTTGAACAAGTGGGAAGCTACTTCGTTGAGGGCATATTTATTAGGTATATCTGAAATAAGTGCAGGCTAAAACTAGCTGGAATAAATAGTGCTGCCCATGGCTAATCTAAGATGAATGTAGGCTACTTTGATTCTGATGCACTTCACACATCAAACTTGGTTTTTCATTCCTTAGCTTGCTTGTGCCTTACCTTATTTGTGCCCTAGATCAAGATTGGTTAGGTAGATTTGGAGCTGGAGGAAGTTGGGAGAGTTGGCGCCAGCAGCAGACTGGCAACAACAGTAATTCAGGTGAGGTTTCATGATCAAATTATCATGTCAATATTGTACAGATAGCAAATGTGTGCCAACGCAGTCCTCCACAAAGTGTTAAAACACACATGAAGAGGGGCCCGGCACTAACGTGCAGTGGAGGGGGCCTAGTAGACGCCCTTCTCATCTCAGAAAATCACAGAAAATCTCAGAAAGAAAGAGACTTTGAAAAACGCGGTTGGGTGTGTTGCTTACTACCAGTGGTAGTAAGCAACACACAGGACCTGAACTGCCTGGAGTTAAAGCAGGATATTGACTTATACACTGGATCTTTCTTTGTATGAGATTTCCAATACCTCTGTACCTATTAGGCCAATAGACATAATTTTACATCTATGCAGGGTAGTTGCCTCAGAGTTTTACTGCAAGAAGGAACGACCAGGCAGGTGATAATCAGGTGTTGGGGAAATTTTAAGCATTTGATCTGGCTATAAAAATGCTACCCAAGGTCCACTTACCAACACATTTTAGGTAGATCCAAATCCTATGTTGACATTGACATTTTTGTCCCTTTGTTGATATGTGAGATGGAAGTTCAGTGGGGGTGGGGGGAAGCTGTGATCAGGGTTCCCAATTGTGTGTAGGTGTACGCTCCCATTTATAGATTAGTTTCCAATAATAATTTTCATGATAATTGCCACATTTAATCATGGGAAATGTACCATAATTGGAAACACTCCTTCCAAAAATGGAAACTTCTTCAAAAGAAATGCATGTCATTGGGGAAACTGCAGTCAGACTTGCCAATAATAGTTATGATCCCAGCACTGAAAACAATGATCCATAATTGGAAATTTTCCTTCCAAAACATAAACATGATCTAAAAATGAAAACACAGTTTAATACTTCATGCGGTAATGGCTTGGTGCTTGAACCTTGTCAGTTGCAAAAGTAAGAGACAGGTAGATGACATTCAGCATATTGAAATAGTATTCAAGTATAAAATTATCATTTCCAGCTTTGTGTGACAGAGGAGGCATATGTCGCATTGAGTTTGTGACAGCCAGTATACTTTCTGCACCTCTGCACTTAACTTAAGCTTTGGTGGCAAAATATACCACACTCGAAAAATCCCAAACACCTGGGGCTAGTGTTGTCTAAAAATATAAGGTTTCATGAGGCCGCTAACAATATAATGAAGAAACCAAACGTCGCTCTTAATGAAGGATGGGCAGTAGCAAAAATTAATACCCCAGAAAATACGACATGAAATTTATAAGACGTACATTCGGCGCTATTACAGCTACTGTGACATTTTTTATGACGCACACCTGGCTGTGTACGACAGGACGATACAAGACAAACAACGAAATTGGCTTTCAAGACTTATAACAGGTGCACCAATGAGAACATCATCTGAGAAGCTAAAAAATGAGCTGAGATTAAACTCACTGACGGAAGGACGATAAATTCCCCGACCGAATTTTCTCCACAAACTGGTTCGTCACCAACACCTCTTCTAACCTTCTTTCAATCTCTGCGACCTGAGACCAGGCTCACAACAACAGAAGTTAGTCTTAGAGATTCAAAACTGTTTTACCCTACCAAATGGTCACACCTCGAGCTTTCGAAATTATTACTTTCCCTTCACCATTCGAAATTGGATTTCACTCTCACTACATATTCGCTGTCAAGCATCGTTAATCTTGTTCAAACAGGAAATCAGCAAATTATTCGGTCGTCCAGCTCTCACTTAATACTTATCGTACGGCACAAAGACAAAAATACACTTCACACCAGACTTAGAAAAGGCACACTTCCACTTAACGCCTATATCCACCACATCCAAGAGTCATCAAATCTAGGCTGCCCATGTGGATCACGAACAAAAATTCCAAACATTGCATTTTCCACTGTCCTCTTTACACGACCCATCGACAAACGCTTCTAAATAAACTTTCAATTTATAACGTAGACGTCCAACGAAACCAGACAGCACACTCTCACAGCATACTAGCAAATTGCACAGCGCTGCACGTCGAGCAGGGACGAGCCGTGGCCGGAACAGTCCAAGACTCCATTGTGATCGCGCTGAACACGCGCGGCCTTGTGGCGACCGGCGAGGGTGGTGGCAGCGCTTCACCATCGGGCAAGTAGGGTGTAGGTGCCCAGAATGGCCGTGGTGGCAGTAAGTGTTTTGTTGATTGTCTCTGTTTGTTTGTTTTTTCTCACTGTGTTTTCTGTTTTTATTTCTTCAGGAGTAGTGCCCAGAATTAAGCCGTTAGGATTTTGCGCTAATTCTTTGGTATGTTTCCACATGCGTTGTCTAAAAATCATCGTAGAATAAAATGTTTGCTACTACTTCTACTACCCAACATAATTCCACGTTTTTTCCTACGAATACGTCAACAGTTACCATTGCATCGGATAGGCCAGAATAAATGGTGTGAGGCTGATTCCTCATGTTATCTGGCATTCCTACCCCCAAAACGTCTCAGGCTGAATCTGTCGTGCTAGAAGAACACGGTGCACTGGTTAAAAAAGTCACTAATGTACCTTCACTCAAGTGGCACACTTCAGCCTGTAATGCCTCAACCTACAACGCTTCTCAGACATCATTTTAAACAAAAACAGTTATCCCTACCGAGGAGGTATCTAAAACGAGCCTAAAACCACTTTAACAACTTGCCAGCCTTTATACCTGTGGCGGCTCCACCCCGGCTCCAAGCCTGGCGTCGGTGCCGCCGAGATCGACGGATCGACGCGGCCAGGAATCGCGTTCAATCTCAGTCATCTGCGACGACGGCAGCCGCTGACGGTAGCAGCCGTGCTCTAAAGCTCGACAGCCTCCTCCAGCTCGGCGGCGGCCGGCCGGGCGCCACACGCACTCTCGCTCGCCGCCCTCCCCACCGACGACCGACGGCGGCCGCCGCTGGCAAACCAGCGCTGCCGGAGGCTATTTACCGGCGCGTGAGCCGGGCTGGCAGCGTGACTGCACCAGTGGCCGCCCTGGTTGCGCCCGTACGGTGAGACCGGCGGCTGCAGCCACCTGTGGCTGTGGCAGCGGCGCGCTGCCGTCGCACGCGGACCCGTCGCCGGCGACGGCGTCAGTCGCAAGCGCGCGGCACTCGGAAAGGGACGGTCTGTGCCGGTTGACGTGAAGAGATGATGATGAGGCGACAGTGAGGCTGGGGAGGCGCCAGCGACTAGCGGAGTTGTGAGATGGTGCGATGGACGTCCCAGGTCAGAACTGACAGCAGCTGGTGAAATGTGTCGCCTGGAAAAGTGGGGAACGACATCAATGATTCCGGTCAAGAGCTTACGGCTTTTCCAAGTTCTGTGAAGTAAAGGGGGTAATGTTTATATGCACGTCGCATAGTGTAATGGTTTTTGATAAGTGTTAGGTTCTATAATGAAACAGTATAGCTCTTCCGACTTCCACAAATGAAGAGGACCTGACTAGGACACCGCGTGTTTGCCAGATACTGTAAAAATTTTTGCCATTAAAAAGTCATCAGTGCAACCAAAGAACAGCGGACTGAAGCTTGTGAAACCTCCATAGATTATAGTGTGGAAATGTTATTATATTAATGCCGTTCAGTGATTGGTTGAATAACAGTGTGACAGCATCCATACGCCTGCGGTGGACATTTGCCTTTGGTGGAATTCTTCTTTCAAAGGTAAGGTACCCTTTTACATGGAACCACGAATAAAAATAAAGTGCAAGGAGCTGGAGCTCATATTTCAGACTGGGAAAATATGACTGTTTTTAACACGCGCATTGACGGGGGCGGGTAACCGTCCCCCCTCGGGTTTTTCGACGATAGCAGAAAAACGGCCGCGTACGCCGCCTACTTGGTATACCTTTTCCCTCATCATTTTGCAACTTCTGTGAAAATTTTAAGGTTGGGTCATCTCAGGTCAGGTCACCAGTACAGGTCAAGTGACCTGACCTAAAAAAACGCTTAAGATAGCATAAGTCGGAGCCGGGAGAACTTGTCCGATTGAAACTCATATCACACATTGGGCCCACCGAGTTCTCTAAAATACTTTCCGGTATTTTTGATATCGATGACTTAAGGTCAGGTACGAGGCATGACCTCTCCATTGGAAATACATGGAAAAATGGTTTTTACTGTATAACTCAGTAACGGATAGTGATAGAGCGTTTATTTTAGCTGCATTAGAGTCGCCTTTGCTCTGCGGTTCTAATGATATGCATTTTATATAATTGGACCCAGACCTGACCTCAGGTTAGGTCAAATCCTTGATTTGACCTAGCAAGGTCAAATTATACATCATTCGATTCGGCTTGCTGCGAGGATTCATATTGTTTAAGTCGTTTTGCTTTACCTTTATTTGTTCAGATGTAATGGCCGAAAAACTTAATTTGCATGTTATCCCTATTACGACATGTTTTGACCTCTCGTGACCTTAAATGTGACCTGACAAAAAATGGTCTAAATATTTTCGATGGAGAAGTGGATGGGCTACCCAACGCCATTTACCGTTTTCCGCTACCTACCATGGTTCTCGAGATCTTAGGGGAAGGCGGGTACCCGCCCCCTCGTCAAAGCGAAGGTGGCTCAGACCCCCGTCAATGCGCGTGTTAAGTCACTCTGAAAATCGAGCGCCAGCACCATTGGAAGCTCAAAGCGATAGGTATATTGTACATTCCTGTCTTTCTCAACCAGTGTCGCCTAGTTTGTGTGTGTGTGGGGGGGGGGAGCCGAGGCCTTCACTCTGGGAAATGTAAGAGTCCGCCTCTTTTTTGGCGGAGATTTTCTTTGTAAGCGTACAATTTTAGGACGAACATTCTCTCTTGGCTATTGGCGTGAAACTACACCGGAATTAAATACGACACAAGTATTTTACTTCCAGATCTATCCAAATGAACGTAAGAAAAAATCGTCAAAGTTTTCAGCGCTGGATTCGCCCCTTTTCCCTCCCACGAAAAAATCCGTGGCGTCGCCCTTGATTGTTTATTCGTAGGTACCGGCATTTAGAGCGAGTCTAGCATGTGTCGCAATAAGTTGAAAGGACTGATTTATTATCTAAAATACTTTTACTTTTATCAAGCAGAAAGTTTGAGAACTTTCATTTCATGATCTGTTTTAGCAATATAATCCATAGTGTTATATGCGGTTGATAGGCTAACTGAACCATCAGAACGGATAGATTCGTATTCTATGAAAATAAAAAAGGTAACAGTATGCTATTACTTTTTCGGATTTTTAGGCCTTCAATGCTTCAATGATACAGCATCAGTACGGGGCGTCGCAGAAAATAGCCAGGATAATGCATTTCACCTTAGTAGTGTGATATTTTGTAGGCTTAGACTACCACAACCAAAAATGTGTTATCAAAAATTGAACTACACGTTCGTTCAGTATCTCTCATTTCAAATCTGTTCACACCCATTTCGCTAGAAATTCAACCGTACCCCTGCCAGCTGACCCTGAAGATGTTGCCATGTCTGTAGGGAGGCGAAATACGCCCAGTCACCATAACGTGTGCCTGAATGGCGACTAAGCGGCAATCTCTTGGAAGCAAGTCTAACACGGCAAATCGAGAGTGATCTTCAACTGGCATCCACTCGCCTCCAGCGTTAAATTTCGTGGGAAAAACCAGCAATCAGAAATGTTGCGTTATTCTTAACCCTTCACCGCCTGGAGAGGTTCTGATCGGACCGCCCTCGGATTTTTTTGCAAATGATGCTGAGCTAATCTGAATGAGATGTGCATCACTTGGCAGGCCTGTAGAGTAATCAATTCAGTAACTTTTAATCAAACATTGGCATCAAATCAGGTCAGGTCAACGAGTTATGACATAATTTCTAAACCCATGTAAGGCAATTCTGTTCTTCTAAATTAAATCTAAAAAACAGGGTGTAACTCGGCTTTAAGAAGAGCTAGATTCAGTTTTGAATATGATTCAAAAGCTATTGAGACGGAAAATCCGCAAGCTACTATCCATTTAGAGGTTTGGTCAATAACGAGATCACCAGATGCCAGAAGTCACGCTTTTTGAAACTGTTTGTGTCTTTAACGTTTGAACAAGAAAATATACTGTCTTAATAGTGGTATCATAATAATAATTATGGCCCAAGAATAATAATTGTATGCAAAATGATCTTAAAAGGTCATTATTTGACCTTGGCCTAAGGTTAATATTATAATGTGACCTGACAAGCATATGCCGCATATAGTTTGAATTCTTGGGCTGTGGCGAAGACATTGATATCTTTTGTTTTGTTCTAGGTCTAATGCTTCCCGAATTATAATATATATATATATATATATATATATATATATATATATATATATATATATAGATTGACGCTTGCCGTCGATGGCCCTCCGTGTGATATTTTGGCCTGCTGTGCTGCAGCGATGGTGCTGCACCCTGTTTGGTGGTTCCTGATGTATGGATTCGTGAAGCCTGGTGCCTGGTCTCGATGTTGCTGCCGCTGGGACCTGTTGTAATGCCGTTTCTGCCCACCTGCCTGCCTGCTGTGTCGCCGTTATTATGCCTTGTGGTGGAAAATCTGTCCTGTTTGCGTGAGTGTGGGGGAGGGGGAGGTTTGGGACCGGGAATATTTAACTTTCAAGTGGGGACAACCGGAAAGATATTTTCTAGATGACCCCCAGGCAGTTTTGTGTACGAACAGAACTGGTGCGGTGCTCAGGATGGCTGACTCTTCCCGAGCCATGCTTGCGGGAGGTGGGTTTTCCTGAATCAGGTTCAGTAAGTTATCCGCAGTCTCTTCCAAGTGAGCAGTTGACACTTTGTTAGCGTTTTTACTTACTATACTTACTTTCCTCAGCTTTGCTTAGTCCTAATTTTGGAACGGACCATCCTCCACTTTGGTTGAAAACACATTGATTTATTTACAGAAAGTCGGTCGGGGAAGCGTTGAGATATATAAATGATGAAATCACACAAGTTTTGCTTGTTCGCATCTCGGGCGTCTTTTGTCCCTTTAGAGAATAAAAAGATATAATTGTGCTAGAATATATTTTTGAAACCGGGTCTGTACGGAAATTGTAGCAGCTGTTTTAGTTTTGCTCCAGAAACCTAGAAAGAAACAAATACTATCGGCATATGTGTGAATGTCCTTTCAAATAGATGATACAAATGCCTCTGGATAGTTTGCATATTTTGATGAAACTTTAACAGAAACAAAAACCAGTCTAAGTGGCGTTGAAGAATGCCTGTAGCATTCTGTGCGGATACTTTTCAGGGTTTCGTGGGTTCGTGCTGACCCTGAGACAGAATTGGCCACGCTGCCTAACTGAAGCCTAGCTCGGGTCCCATTTACCTCCCACACAAACCCCTCAAATTTGTATCCAGAAAGATAAACTTAAGTAATGGTTTTGTTTTACCTCAATCTGCTTGATCTTAAATGTTAGTTCAGGCGCGCCTTAGCGATTTGAGTACAGATCATGAACACCTTTTTGGCGGGGGAGGGGGATGCGGGTCATGATGAACGAGCCTGACTCCCATATAATCAATAGATTTGAGGGAATGCTGGCTCGAAATGGAAAGACTCAATGCAACTGTCTCCTGTGGTTGTTAGTAGGATGTACGCTGACCGGCTGGCAAGTCCGCATGCTACTGCAAGTAATGGGCCAACTTTGTGACGTCCACTTAAGGCCAATCACGCATCGATATTGAGGTGACGGTCTCTAATGCTTTTCCAAACCGTATGTGATACAGACACCAAAATCAATAACCTTGACTTTAGCTTTGTAATCTGTGGGAATTGGTCACTTCTTGTCCCGGGTTGGAATTTTCGATAATTTTGCAAGCGGATTATTGATCTTGTTTTCATATCAATTGATTTTATGGAACCGAACTGCTGACCAGTCAAATAGCATAACATGTCGAAAATCATTTGTGATCTCTTATGACTAACATTACAAACATTAATATTTTCCTACTTCTTATCATATTCGTTTTCCAAGTTGCATGTACCGCAATTTCCAATATTTCATCTTCTTACCGTAGCATTAAAGTATGTCCCCGTGACGTGACATTTCAAAACTGCCACTATATTGTGAAGTCACCAGTATATACAGATTCGCTGGATCGGCATGTTTATTTTGTCTACCTAAAGTGCAACAGTCATTTTGATCTCAGCAAACTCGCTCAAAAATTTGTTTTCAAGCTAAAACAATACCAGTCTAGGTGCACAATCACTCATGACAAGGTATTTTTCCATAATATTACCGTAGAATGTCAGGCCTTCCGATTGTAGAGCGGGTCAGGCTGGCAACAGTAAGCTTACCACATGCACTATATGTGTGTGCGTGTGGAGAAGGTGGGGGGGGATGCACTGGATAGTGAGCATGTGGGGGGAGGGGTGGCTGGTGTCTGTGTGCGCTGCCGAATGTGTTGACCTCCGTTAGCTGGATCGTAATCGAAATCATTAGCTTTCCAAACATAGCCCTGTTTGAGAAGACAACGCAAGACACCCAAAGAAATGATTTCTTCTCCTCCCTAAGATAGCACAACATGACGTCCATCATCTCTATTACCCGTTTGGTGCTGAGTGGGCTAGGAAAGAAAAAAGCATGTGGGCACGAAGATCATCACAATGCGATGGAAGAAATACAGAGCATTGCTCGCTTGAGACAGATTTGGTTGCAACCTATGAGCGAGGTCGAAGATCAGTGCCTTCGAGCTGGGCCTGCTGTAGCCTTCCCATGCATAAACTAACACATGTGTGCAGTGTCAGTGCAGACATGTGTTAGCCACCGAGGAGAGAAGCAAATCAACCTCAAAGCAGGAAGGTTTCTCCTGAGTTGCTGCAGTAATCATGAGTTCAACCAGCTCTTCCCTGGGTTTATGCGCTGGGCTCAACCCCGCTGTTGTCTGATGATGCAGGTATTTCCTTGACGCAATCAGTGAAAAAAATCAGAAGAACTAAGTTGAACTGGTTGGGAACATTGGTAAGGGCCAAGCTACGCTGCAGGGTTTTTATTCAAAAATTTTATTTCTATTTTTGTTTTCTTGTCACACTTGTGCCTTTTATTTCTTCATCACGTTTTTGTCTTTCTCGTTTTATTTTCGTTGTTGTTCAATTGTTTCCTGTTTTGATTGTTCATTTTCACATCATGTCTCTTTCTAGGCCTTGGTTCATAAATAAGTTTACGATTTGGTAAGGTAACTGCCTAATTAGTATTATAATGGTATGGGGATAGCAGAGAAACAGCCTGGATGCTTAATGTGATTAACCATAAGCGGATCCCGGAGGACGGTGAGGGGTCAGTGCTTCCCCTGCATCCAGCTACCTCCCGGAATTATCATGGTGGCTTACTGAAATGCTGGTACCCACTGAAATACCCTCCCCCACCCCCGAGGTAAGCAGATCTAAGATTTTCATGGCGGTGCGCCTGGGTCACTGAGTTGTATCATTTGGAAAAAAACGGTGGCAACTTTAATTGAAGGAGGAGCCGGATCTGCTGTTTTCTAGTTGTTTGTAGGGATTTCTTTTGTGGTAGCATCGCTGCTCAAGTTTTACTATTTCATTGTCTGTTTTATTTTTTATTAGCCTATTTTTAATTTTCTGTTGGTAGAAGTTCCAGCACATCTGACATTAATATGTTGTCTTTTTATTAAAATTTCAGAAAGAACCAAAACAGAAGAGGGTGCTCCTCAAGATTTCATAGGTGCGTTTTTAGAAGTTTATATTTTTTTCCTTTCTAGACTAGGTAGCTTCTTTCCAGATCCAGATAGATAGCCTGAATACGGGCCGGCGGGAGGGGGGCGTGCGTACCCCCTCTAAGATCTCGAAAACCAGGCTAGATAACAAAAACCGGCGAACAGAGCTGGATAGCCCATCCAAATTTCTATAGAAAAAAATCAAATATTTTTCAGGTCAAATTCTAGACCACTAGAGATCAAGACATGCCACCATAGGAATTACATGGAAATGCATTTTTTCAGTCATTACATCTGAACTAGCAGATATAGAGCAGCTACAACGAACAACTACAACGGAATACAAAATACACTACGTATGTACATTCAGTCACAGTCGCATCGGAAGAGAGCAGCCCGCACATGACGCTCAGTCACACCTCACCAGACCTGGGGTGCCTGCAGTGCGCTGGAAGGAGAGCCAACGGAGCAGGAGGCCGCCGGCTCCGTCTCAAACAAAAGAAAACGAAAAAAACGATATGTAAAACATAGGGAAACTTAGCTGTTAAAGGGCATTGAAAGACATAACTATTATCACTGAGACAAGAAAATATAACAAGAGCAACGTAAAGACAAAAGCAATGCAAAGACAAGAGTAATAATAAAGTAGGAGCCTCAGTAAAGGCCTATAAATATTTTTCCTACTTTCTTGAAGACTGTAAGTCTGTCTTCTACGCTTTAAAGTAAGTTTGTCTTACTACAGTATCATTATTTCGCTTAAAAAGAATACTGATCGCTATTCTGGAGAAGTTGAAGAGGTCGGGGAACCACGCGAGGGGCTGGGGACCAAGACCGATCTCCGGTCTGCGTGCAGAAACTCCTTACTATCTGTTCAGGTAAAACAGCCGGGCGCCTCGCCAGCTGCTGTGGCTGTCGTAGGCTCCGTGATTCGGATAATGCTGGACCGATTTTACGGGAATAGGGTGGACGATTATCAAAAACTTCGGAAATACCTAGATAAATTCTAGTAAAATAGGCAAATCTGCGAAATACAGACGAAAAGTGAAATCGACCTTTGGCCGAACGGTAGATGTGGGACATGTTCCTGCCGAAGGCTCTATTCGTTCAATGAACCGTAGAACGAAGGCTAAGCCTATTCAGATAATGAGTAATTTCTGGCAGGGAACTGGATAGTTGTTAAAAACTATCATTCTTTCGGAGCTAAAACAGGGAACACAGCTTATCTTGTCACTGGAGGCATACCACAAACAACACATGTGTTTACAATTATTCTTCAATATACACGTGAGTACCTCCTTTAACTATTTCCCACAGGATAGCTTCAGAGCACACTGGTAGGTTCTTTCTAGCTCAGCTCCGTATAGGCTGTGGCCGCTCAAATGTTTGACCCTGGAGGAAAGTATCAGCGGAATTTATAAACCACAAACAGTCTCAGAAAAATAACCCCACTGTTGAGCGCTCAGATTTCTCCGGCACCCTGAATGGCACCACAAACATCCCCGAGGTGAGTGTGTGGAAGCGTTGAAGACTTGATCAGCACCATTAAAACCCTGATGGCGGTTAAGCGGTGGTGAAGCCTGCGCCGTTGACGGCGGTGGGCCGTCTGCTTTTGGGACGTCGTCAGCAGCGGTGGTGGCGACCTGTGGCTGCGCTGTGGCCTCCATTGAGTTCGACAAAGCGGCGAGCCGGCTGTCGGAACTGGGTCTTAATCCGGCAGAACGTCCCGCAACGCCGGGCAACTTCACCGAACGCTGCGCAGGAAACAGCCGCTCTGCTCTGGTAAAAACCCTCGTCCGGTCCAATACCCAGTCAGGCACGTAGTCGGGCTTTGTGTCAAGGAGCGCAGACACATTGGTGGTTCCGGGAGGCAAATAAAAAGATCCCTCCGATCAAGCACTCCACGCCCCTCGAAACTACATTGGCACACTCATCAGATACTACACCTAAAGAACAAATAGCCTTTACAATGTAATGCGGCATCCACTGGTTCAAATTGGACTACCTGATCCAAGTGCTCTCCGCCACCGGCAAAAATAATAGATCCGCACTCGAAAAAGTATATAGGAAAATAGTGGGGAGTACAGACTCATTTTGTCTGTTACTATCCACAAGATTTATCATACAGATACCACAATAGAAAATTTGTCAAATTCATGATCAGATTTTGGATTGTGTGAAAAAATAAATGGAACACTAATGGGTTAATCATATTGGTTAAGCCATGCATATTTGGGACGCTCCAGCTACGCAAAAGTGTTCTTGCTTATAATAACATAGAACTATTCGTAGTTCCGGATTTCAACGATAGGACTTCAATCCATGAAGTATAAGATCTAAAACTGTTGCTCTAGGGAGAACTCCTGGCGTCTTAACTAAGGAAAAGTTCAGATTAATCCTGATAATCCATGGTTCAGCTGTCCGGAGCGGCCACGGAGAACCGGTCCATCTACGCTGGACGACATTCGGTGGAAAGGCGTTATCGTCGGACCTGGGTCTATAGAATATCTGCCAGCCGGACGATATCGGCCGGCATTATTAACCCCGATGGACGGCATCATATGACGAAATGTGCTATAAAAAAACTGACAAAGACGGGTATCGATTTCTCACCCTCCCCCTCTCTCTCTCTCTCATTCATTCTCTCTCTCTCTCTTTCTCTCTCTCCCTCTAAATAAACGAGAAAATAGGCTACTGTGGCAAAGCGGGCCCTCGGAATTCCCGCTATTAGAGCCTTCGAAATAAAAACATATAGACTAGAGGCCTGCTTGGAATGGGAAATGTATTAGAAATTACTGTCGAACAGGATTTCGGTTATGTAATAAAAAACGCTTTATTTCTTGGTCTTTCATTGAGAGTTAGGACTTAAATTAATAATATTATGAATGTATTGAACAGGAAAAAAATTATCCTATTTTTTAGCTGTATTATAAAACCCGACAAGTTTTGCCTTCCACCATCATCTTGGAGTTATAAAATTGCTAAAAAAATATAAACAAAAAATCGAACACCGTGACACAGTATACATGGTTTACAGCCCGGTCAACTTCACTCTTAGAGGGCAGAAAATAAACGCAAAGAACATGGTAATACATTTTTTATACATTTTTATTTTTGGGAGAGGTTTAATAAGACAACTGCGATACCACTAAAGCAAATTAATTTACACGGTTAAATTACGCTGTTCATAGTGGGTTTTAGTTCACGAATGTGGATTGCCTCAGAAATTTTGAGGCCTGCGTTGTCCTTGGTAGTAGTAAGAATTTCTATGGAAAAGTTTTCGATAGTATCTTTCTGTTCCATGGCCGGGTGAAAATTTAGCATGTGTTCTCCTAAGGGTGTATTTAGACGTCGAAGACGGGCATCGCTCAGGTGTTCATTAAACCTTTCCCTTACAGGATGTGAATTTTCGCCAATGTAAAACTCGGAGGAACAGGAACAATACGAGATTTTGTAAATTCCGTTCTTGAGGATTACTAATGCGTTGGAGCTACCGCGAATCGTAAAATAGATAGATGACGTATTGCAATCTGCCTCAAGACCGTAGGTGTACGCATAATGTACAAACAAATGTTGCCTACCTTTCGATGCTCGTTTGAAAGGTGCTGGTCTTCTGTATGCCCTGCATGTTTTCCTGTTCCCGCAGCAATATGATGTAAAACTTTCTCACGCACTGTTAGTCTTTGACAACGCTGCACCCCTGGCCACGCCATGACTTCTAGGATTTATTTTTGTTTTGCAACAGGCTCAAACTTTTGCCACTTCTTCTTTATAACGCGGTGTAAAGCGCAAAACACGTCACAATTTCATGTAGACATCACAATATTCACAAACAGGCATGCTTTCTTGCCTAGTTTCGACGATAGTAGCCATGACGCACCTTGTTCGAATGTGTTCGAAAGTAAAGTACTCGCAGCGGAAGTTCTGCTAGTAATATCACAGAACAGCGGGACTTAAGACCAAATTTCGCTAATTACATAAATAATCCCACTTCTCACAAATCTAATCTAACGATAGCTTCCCTGAACTGCAATGGACTTCGCTCCCAGTCTTCAAATAGCGTCCCAAAACGTTGGAAACTCTTCACGTGGCTTAAGCAGCTCAAATTTGATAATATTATCTTTATGCAAAAAAAAACACTCGTTGGCGACCGAAGCAGCATGGGGTGGTGTGGGCTTTTTCGCCCGTGGAGATAATTTTCCAGGGGAGTGGGAATTTTTATCCGGCCAAACACGGGCGTCAAAATAGAAAGCGTTCACGCTGATGGGGATGGTTAATTCATTACGCTTGAGCTTCAGTTTAATGAAAGACTGATTACAGTTGGTAACTATTACGGGCCGAATAGTGATAATCCGCGGTCCATAGAGGAATTTTGTTGTAGAATCGGTGACTATGAAGATCCGACCCGTATTACTTGAGGGTGACCTCAATTTCTCATTGAATATAGCAAAGGATCGAGAGAGTAAAGCAAAACGAATAGTTAACAATGATAAATGTAAAGAAACTTTGATCCGTTTTAGGAAGGAAAGGAATCTGATTGATGTATGGAGGGAACTAAACCCCTTGGCCGAGGAATATACTTTCATGAAATCCAACCCGCCATCAAAATCTGGCATATATTTTTTCGTGTTAAGCCATGATGTATTATATTCAAGAAAAGGACCCGTTGCAGAGATCAGAGATGTTTATATGTCCGACCACGAGAATGATTACACTCTCTTTGAATTTTCCGACGATAGAAGTCGGGAGATCCTACTGGAAGTTCAATAACTCGCTTTTAAGAGATGAAAATTTTGTCACCATGGTGCGACAAAAAATACCGCAGATTATACAGGAAAACCGGTGTAACGCATCCTGCGCGCTCCTTTTTTAAACACTTCTTTGTGTATTAAGAGGCGAAATGATAAAATTTAGTTCCAATAAAAAAGCTGGAGGCTGAATCGACCCTGCGAAGAATAGAGGGTGAGATATCAGTTCTGCAACAAGAGGTTAATCCGAACGTAGCCACTTTGGAAAATCTGATCGAACGAAGGGACGCCTTCATAAAATATCTAACCAGCAAAGGTATGTTCAAAGCAAAGGTACGGTGGCGTTACCAAGCCGAACCTGGAACAAAATACTTCCATGATTTTCCGAAACGAAGCAAAGTCAAACCTATCTGTCAATGTCTTTTCATTGGGGAAGGGACGGTGAAGGCTGAGAAATGAAGAACGTTACCAATGTTATGATAAAGGAGGGCAAACACTTCTTTGATAAACTATACGAGGAGCGTACTGTTACAGAAGTAACAGAATCGTTCACGAACGATCTTAGACAGTTATCGCAAACCGAAAGGCAGTATTGTGATGAGAACATGAATACAGATGAAATTTCTGCAGCAGTGTTTTCAATGCAAAAAATATTTCTCCAAGGTTCCTCCGGCTTTACCGGGGGATTTTATAAGTTCTTTTGGCCCGAGTTAAAAGACATAATCCAACAGGTGTGTACTGAAATCTTTCAAGACAGAGTAGTAACCGATAACATCAAAAGAAGTATTACGGTTCTTATCCCCAAGAAAGGCAAGGACTCACGGAAAATAGAAAATATGTGACCTATTACCTTTTTATACACATATTATAAAATAATAACGAAGTGTTTGGCAAATCGTCTCACAAATTTTGTGAAGTCACTAATAAATGAAGACCATGCCGGCTTCCTCAAAGGCAAATACATCGGTGAAAATGTAAGGCTTGTATTAGATATATGATAGAGTGCTGTAACTCACATGAAATTGCAGCATTGTTTTTGGTGTGTGACGTAAAAAATGCCTACGATTGCGTAGCGTGGAGTTATATGAAACACCTGTTGTCAGCATACGGTTTTGGAAGCAGCTTCAGACGCTGGATTGATATTCTTTATGGCAACGAACTCTCTCCCGTTACTGCATCGGTTATTATTAATGGGGAAATATTGCAGAGTTATGGGATTGGACTAGGTTTGAGACATGGCTGCCCCTCAGCTGTTTGTTGTTTCTTCTGTGTTTTGAGCCACTGTTGGAGCGCATCAGAGGATGCAGTGAAGCAAAAGGCATCGCAATTAATAGTACTGAAGTAAAAGTATCTGCATACGCGGATGATGCCACCATCATCATGGATGGAAGCCCCGGATCACTAAGAAGCTGTTTGAAGATCTTTGCAGAGTTCGCCTCGATATCTGGCTTAGAGCCAAACGTTCGAAAATCGCAGGCTCTCTGGATGGGCAAGGATGCTTCAATTAAACAACCTATCTGTCCAAAGTTACAAATTCATTGGCAAGAAGCGCGCTAGAAATATTAGGAGTGCGAATATCAAACGACCCAGATGTCACTATAACTGAAATAAACTATGAACGCAAATATATAAGCATGAAGAATCGTTAACCTCTTGGAATGGAAGAGGTCTGGCGCCCTTCGGCCGAATCCATCTCGTCAAGTTGGAAATGCTGTCTCAGCTGGTCTACCTGATGACTGTGCTCCCAGCACCGAATCGCGAGTTTGCAAAAAGGGTTGAAAGTGAGATTTTTAGAGTTGTTTGGGGTAGCAAAAAGACAAGATCAAGAGAGCTACGTTAAATCTAAATACAAGCGAGGGGGCCTGCTTGTTCCAGACATAGGAGCTAAATCGAAAAGCCCAAAAGTCATGTGGATAAAGAAATACTTGAATCTTGATTACAACACAAAATGGAAAGCTATAGTAAAAAACAGTATATCGATTTATGCTCTCACCTCTGTTTTCCACTGCGATGGAAACAGGAAACTGTTAAAGAAAAAGATAAAAAGTAAGTTCTGGCTCGAAACTTGTTTGGTATGGATGGAATTAAAAAACAATGCAGAACATAGTGCGCAGATTCTTAATCACGTTTTATGGAGGAATAGATATATGAGCTTGGAGAAAAATGGCTCATTAAGAGTGAAATATTTGATAGAAAAAGGAATAATAAGAGTCATAGATTTGTACAGCATAGCTGACAAAGTCTTCTTAACTGCAGAGCAGTTATCCCATAAATACGCAATCCACCCAGTGACAGCCCTAACACTATTGCGCTCAATTCCAGAGCAGTGGAGAAGTAAAGTACTAACAGACAGACCCTGTGAAGGAGAAGGTAATGCATGTTTTGAAGATTTGAACTAGACACAAAAAGCAGTAAAGTGGGCATATATTAAATTGACGGAGAGGAAGTTCTTGCCAGTCGACGAAAGATATCACAGCAAATGGCAAACAGAGTTCAACACACCGATCGAATGTTCAACTGTATATGAATGGCTACATAATATACATGTGATGTCAATTTATAATGGTTACACTATCAATTTATTAACACCCGCACTGGAGGGGGCTGGTAGGCCCCCGCCTAAGATCTCGGAAACTAAGAGACATAGAAAAACGAAATTTGAAAGGTGGGTGGGAGTTATGGTGGTCTACATCATGACCATTTTTATGGACCTAGGTCAATATCTTCAAGGTCAAACGAGGTCATAAAGGTCAAAACTTGGCCATGCTGGGAACCGACCGGTAAATGCCGTGATTATGCGTGAAAATGGCGGGAATAAGCTAAAGGCGGACCAGGGTCATATAGAGAAGGTCTCAAAGAGCCTTCCCTTCAATTTTGGGGTCAAGGTCATTCAAGGTCATTGACCTGAAAGGTCACAATATAGTATACTACTTATAATGTACACTTTGACTAACACTATAGCCACTGTTTGGCGGGAAATGAGGATTGACCTTTGCAATGACCTTTGACCTTGCCCCTCTGACCTTGACCTTGGTATTGGGGTACCTTATCGATGACGTCATAGCATAACGTACGTCAGATCGGGTAACGTCATTTGACCGGAGCAGTGTGGTCAGTGACCTTGAAAGTGCAAATATGACCTTGACCTGTGACCTTTGACCTTGACCTTGAACTTCATGTGAGGTGACCTTGACATATAATCCCGGTTATATGGTGTTATGACTTCACCACTCGGTCTTCAATGCAAGCCAACTTGTCCGACCGCGCGTTTACGGCGATCTCAAAATGCAGGTAAGACTTTAAAAGCCTATAAGTCAAAAAAATGTTCGACTGATTTTCAAAAAATCTTCACCAATCGACGCGCTATTTAATTCTGTTTAATGTAGCGAAGTATCTTGTTTCGGCTACGAGCGGTTCTCCGGCCACCTTGGAAAAACAGGTGGAAGGGGGCCTCCGAGGCCCCCTACAGTGAGCGTGTTAAGATAATTATTCCTACAAACAGACTTTTATACATATGCGGTCTATCTGAAAGCGATAAATGTAAGTCCTGGCCTATATATTCTGAAACGATTCAACATAGGTTTTGACACTGTTCCTCGGTTAGACTCCTCTGGAGCGAAGTTAAGACGTTACTTGGTCTACAGGATCTTATTTCGTGTCAAGATGTTGTTCTTGGTATTGATGTGGGGTGTCGAAAGAAAACGGGCGAAGCCAATAACCTTATCATGATCACGAAACAATTTATTTGGAAAAATTGAGAACACCATGGCCGGCTGACCTGCGCAAACCTGCGCCTGTACCTCAAAGAGTACATTACAATTGAGAAATATATATATATATATATTTCTCATATATATATATATATATATATATATATATATATATATATATATATATATATATATATATAGAACAAGGGGACAGGAGCAGAAGCTCGTCGAACAATGGGAAAACCTAGATGCAAGTATAAGCCGAGGAAAAATTTAAATGATTACAGCTGTAACCTTCAGTAGACTTCACACACAGATGCCCAATCACACCCATACATAATGACACACTCACACACTCATACAAAAACACATACACACATACAAGCAGGCATTCACTCACTCACTCTTAATGACTGAAACTCATTAGGTACTCAAACAAATATTTTCTTTCCTCCTTCGTTCTCTGCCTTATTTGATGTGCTACTTCGTGCTAATGTGGTGAGGAATTTTAAGATTGTGGAGGGGAAACATTGAGTAATGAACCTGGATATTGATGTGGAAATTAAAGGGTCCCGACCGACACCTGAAAAACTCCGTTCTTGATGCTGCATTTTGCCCTCAAGCCGTTTTCCATGTGTGACAGCGCTTATTACCAGAAGGACATTGGGAAGGGCTAAGGGCTGACCTAACGAGTTTATATTTTTGTGATGGGCCCGAATACCATGCAAGTTTAATCCCTAGGTTGGCCGAACGAACGATTTGATTTACAGACCTACTGAGCTGATCATCTATAAAAGTCAGGCGAATGTATATATTCTGTTGTTTCTTCTGATTTGAATGATTGTTTTGGCCTCTGGTACGTCTGGTGAATTTATGAATTCCATTTTTCACGCTTGCAGAGATCTCCTTGGGTTGATAGCCGTTTTTGAGGAAGAGGTTTTGCACTTTTTTCAAACTACGGTGGCAGGTTAATGTACGGCGGCAGGTGGCACATCTTCGACAATAACATCGTTCGCTTTGGTGATTAACTTTTCAAGCAGACAAAGTGGGTCGCCTGGGCAACAGGTGTGCTCCACCGTTAGCCATAGCGTTCATGCACGTACTCGAATCAAAATTCTTAGCGAGTCTAAAACTTCGACCGGCCTGCTCTTTAAGGTACATTAATGACATTTTTTGAATATGGACACATGGCATTCAAAGCCTTCTAGAATTATACACCAAATTAATGCTGCACATCCTAATATTGCGTTTTCATTGGACCACACAGGAACATCTGGAGCTACCCCTTTCCTTGATACACTTTTCACGGTTTACGAGGATGGCTCGTACACAACAGAACTGTACATCAAACCCATGGCGGCCCCGATCATACTTCATTTTGAGTCTGCTAATCCTGTTCAAACTAAACAAGCCGTACCTAATTCCGAAATAAATTGGGCTATAGGAGTTTCCTCATCAAAGGAGACCTGCCACCGTAGTTTAAAAAAGTGCAAAATCTCTTCCACAAAAACAGCTATCCACCCAAGAAGATATCTGCAGCAGTGAAAAATGGAATTCATAAATTCACCAGTCGTACCAGAGGCCAAAACAATCATTCAATCCAGAAGAAACAACAGAATAAAAACATTCGCTTGACTTTCATAGATGATCAGCTCAGTAGGTCTGTAAATCAAATCGTTCGTTCGGCCAACCTAGGGATTAAAAATGCATGGTATTCGGGCCCATCACTAAAATCTAAACTAGTTAGGTCAGCCCTTAGCCCTCCCCAATGTCCTTCTGGTAATAAGCGCTGTCACACATGTGAAGACGGCTTGAGGGCAAAATGCAGCATCAAGAACGGAATTTACAAAATCTAGTGTCGTTCTCGTTCCTTCGAATTTTACCTTGGCAAAATTTCACGTCCTGTAAGGGAAAGGTTTAATGAACACCTGAGCGATGCCCGTCTTCGACGTCTAAATACACCCTTAGGAGAACACATGCTAAATGTTCACCCGACCATGGAACAGAAAGATATTAATGAAAACTTTTCCATAGAAATTCTTATTACTACCAAGAAAAATGCAGACCTCAAAATTGCTGGGGCAATCCACATTTGTGAACTAAAACCCACTATGAACAGCGTAATTTAACCGTGGAAACTAATTTGATTCAGTGGTATCGTAGTTGTCTCATTAAACATCTCCCAAAAAATGTATAAAAATGTATTACCATGTTCCTTGCATTTATTTTCTGCCTATAAGAGAAAGTTGTCCGGACTATAAACCATGTATACTGTGTCACGATGTTGGATTTCTTGTTTATGTTTTTGAGCAGTTTTATCACTCCAAGAAGATGGCGGAAGCCGAAACTTATCGGGTTTTGTAATACAACTAAAAAAATATCAATTCATTTTTCCTGGTCAATACGTTCATAGTATTATTAATTTAAGTGCTAACTCTCAATGAGCAGGATATCATCAATTGTTTGAGGCTCTATATGCGATTGGAAAATTTGTTCTAACATTTTACATATAAAAAAGAACGGAACAGAACTGGATGAGCTATCGAATATATTTTCCTTGGCGGAATGGGACACGACCGACTTAAGTCTGAGGGAATGGCGTGGATGCCAATATTTAGCCCAATGCTAAGATCCCTGTCCTTTATAAGATTCCACTGAGCTTCAGAACCTGCTCGATGGCTAGTCACGTGCTTTACAGCCGCGGGAAAATTTTTCTGTACATTAGATGGCTGGCAAAACGAAACAATTTTCCAACAGAAGGCATTTACCTCCCTTGAATTGCAATGGAACGCTCAACGCAGCCAAAGTATAAAACTTTTTATTTGCATAGAATATATTTACTAGATTTCTGCTGTTTTCATGGTTCTTCTGCCAAGCCCTGTTTTTAATTTCTGTTAAATGATATTGCCGCCAAGAAGCAATTGGAATAGATTGAGGTTTGCCGAGAGCAGTTCGTTTAGCGCTGGGTAGTTCCATTTCGCGTCTCTCAGAGACTGCTTATTGGAACCCTTTCAGAGGCTGACTTGGTTGAGGGAATGGTAAATGTCAACATCATCATTGCCAGCAGGCCACTTAAGCATTAATCATTGATGCAAAATACAACTGTAGGTGGCTTTAGAAGCCATTTGCTTTACGATATTCAGTTTAGTTTTTTGTCGCCTAATTCCTCGTCCACTTTCTCACGTTCCAATGAGCCCTCCCTCGGCCTCTTCACACGTAATTCCAGTGCCATTCGCACAAAAGAAATTGCGCGTAACGATTGATTTTGGAGCACCTGCCTCGCACCGGCGCGTCATGCTGTCCCTCCAGAGGACGGTGCTGACGTCGCAGGCAGTGGCCAGGGTTAGCCAGAATGCTGACCCGAGAGCCAGCAGTCTGGCTCTTCAGCAGGGTAAGTAACGGGTCCAGCAAGGCAAGCCAAGGACTGGCGCCCAGGGCACCTAATTCAAGGCTGGTGAGAATGACACTTTTGATCAAATTTATGCATTGACTAAATAATTGACTTGTTATATTTTTGTCTGAAAAGTAATATCTGATCAGGTCAGAACAGTGAGTTAGGATACCCTTCCCGAACTCATTTGAGTGATCTTCTTTCTTTGAAATGTAAAGGGAGTGAGAAAACTCAGGAGACATGGCCAGATTCGTCACCCTCGATCCGACATTTTACAATATTTTAAATAAAATTTATGTCAAATTATTCTAGGCCTGTATTTCACCATATGCAGTTTGTTTTAATAAGCTTTATCACACTTTTGTCGTGTTTTGAGGAAGAAATAAGTAAAAAACATTGCTGGGGGCTGCCAGTCATCCAACTTTCTATTTGCTTTTAGCCAAGGGGGTCCTTCTTTATCCACTGTTTCTCCCACATTCTCAGGAGGGCAGGCTGAACTCCGAAGAAGGTCAAAAAGAATTTTCTTTCCTTTATTTCGTCATTTTTTCTTGGATGCTTCATGGCATGTTCGGAGTTTAGTTGTATGTATTCTAGTTACACCAAATATGAAACGAAGAAAATTTATCGCTGAGAAAACGACCGTAGAAAGATGGACTATATGGCCGGGGCAGTACAAAAGTGCTTGAGTGAGTCCATTCTCCCGTTCCGAGATTTGTGTGGGAATGACCTAGGACCCTAAAAAGATGATAAAACAGATGACAGTAAATGCGCTAGAAGACTTGCACCCTAAAAAAGCTAGAGTTCAGAAACTAAGACGTCTAAACCTTAAAAAGCCCAAAAAAGGCTAAGTCAAGGTAAAGATGAAGACAAAAAGCGTGGATGAGGTAAATGCAACGTTTCGGTCTTAGACCGTCGTCAGGCGAAGGGTACAAGGCGGAGGTGGCTAGAGGCCTGAGGTAAACTTTTTTCCAAATATCGAGTGGCTGGAGGCCTAAGGTAAACTTTTGAGTGAAGCAAAAAGTGCTGACAGTCCCAACACCCTCTTTCTGAAGGTGGATTTTTAGGCTGCAAGTCTTTTAGCGCTTTTACTGTCATCTGTTTCATCATCTTTTTAGGGTCCTAGGTAATTCCCACAACACTCTGCGGCTTATGGCACCCTATCTACAGCAGGCCTTTCCGAGAACTTAATAGTTTCAAGATTTGGACCAAAAATGTAATGAACATTTGAATATTCTACAAACCTGGTAGGAAAAAGTCAAGCTTGTTCACACTAGCTAAATCTGATCAACAAAAGATTCTCGAATCAATTTTTTTCGGACACCGCTAACAAAGTCACAACATAGAAGTTGACAGAAACTACAAGTAAGGCAACTGGTTTGATGGAGTCTTGTTCTTTACTGGGTTCGGCTCAATGCATGTATTATTTCGGTGAGAGGATGTGAGGGGAGGGGTGAAACCTCAGGGGGGACGGCCCACCTCACCTTAGAAAGCACCTTTTGTGCCTTTCGAGGGGCACCCTCCCGGCTAGAGCTTTTTACCTGTTGTTATGGGGTTGGTGTTCTGATTTCCAGGAAATAGCCAAACGGAAGTTTGTCAGTGAACGAGGCGAAAACAATGAACGCCGCCAGAAAACTGGTGCCCCTGACCGGGTCACATTCCAAACACAACTTCAAGGCACCTATTCTAAACAGGTCCCACATTTTAAAGAAAATGTGACACCTTGGTGTTATTCCAGACTGTGATGGTTTTAGCGACAAGAAATGTTGAAAAGAATGAATGATTTGACCTTATTTTGACTGAAATATGGCTAATGGGCTTAATATTCCGTTTTTCCTCTGTTAGCAATAACAAGTCGCCAAATTAGCGTGACATGGATGATTATTTAGACGGCATTCCATTTTTTGACATCAATAAGATATCATAATGCAGAGGCAGATGCAGGAAAGCAAAATAGTGCGGCAAGATGCATATTACCAATGTATAAAGGGCGTGTATGTATGCATATATATGTTCCTCAATTATTCAAATTTTTCATATTGCCTAACTTGTATCCATCCATACCAAACCGGGGGGGAGGGGAAGGATTCTGAATTATTTTGTCTTATCGATCCACCCATGGATACATTTTCACTGTTCAGTCTTAGAGCCAAATATGTGCCCAAGATGTTTCTCCCATTTATTGCACTTAATTTACTGATCACGCTTACACGTGTGTGAAACCCCCTAATCGCAATACCTGAGTAGGCCTACGACATCTTATTATTATGTTATATAGGTTGGGATTATGGTATGAGTGATTATGGACCTGTTATTCCTCCCGGCTGTTTCTGTATGCCGTCTATTCATTCTGTAAAAGTAAAACTCAACCACATTGATCCCTGACCAGATTAGATAAGTCCAGAGTAGACTAAAAATCTCCCTATTTTGAGATTCTGGAACCGCCTCTGTGTCTCATTATATAAAAATGTAAATGAGCTATCACCTGACATATAATTCATAATATCGGAACATTCAAACCGCTGTCCATATAGAAACAGGCAGCACTGCTGTACCGAGAGTGCACCGTACACAATAATACTCGGTTTTCGAACAGGTCGTCCCTAAATATCGAGCCATAGCTCCACCCCTGGTGAAGATATTGTTCCAAAAAGGTCCCAGAAATCTACCCAATTTTGTTTTGTTAAAGACACACAGCTTAGAAAACCCATCAAAAACAGTTTTGGAATATTCCAGGAAAACTTGAAAGTTGGACAGAGTACGCCTCCCTGACAGTAATAAGGTTAGCGTATATCATTGTGCTATACCTGATTAATTACGAGCTATTCGTACGAATAGCCACCAGAGCGGCAAATATGACCATGGGAGGCAAACTTGAAAGGTGCGTCAGTCAGGAATCAATCGCAAGGGACGGGGGATGCAAGATCCCCCACCCCCTTATTAGGCCGATTGTGATGAAAACCGGAATAAGTGTGATGGTTAAACACATTTTTTATCATGTTTGTCTCTTTTGGAAACACCACAGTGAACGGCTTGAAAATGGTTGCTGAACCACAGCACAGACATGTTTAACCCGCGCCCCACCGGGGGTCCGGCGCCACCTTCGCCCCACCGGGGGCATCGATGGCCCCCTCTCTAACTCCGAAAATATGGGCGTTAGCGCAAATCTGCAAAGTGCAATAGAAAGCTCGCGTGAATTCAGTAAGAAATTACTTCGCATGTTTTAGAGCTCAGGTCAATGGTTTGACCTCCAGAGGTCAAATTAGGTCAAGATCGGCTATTTTCACTCAAATATGCAATGATTAAGCAAACTGGGCATAACTCTTATACCATTAGAGCTATTGAGACCTGGTAAAGTACATTTGATAGCAAATTGACAGTACTTTTTCCGCTATTTGGAACGTAAAGACCTCCCGCCAGTGGTTTGACCGCCAGAGGTCACCTCGTGACCTAATATGACCTGAGGTCACGAAAGGTCAAAAAGTGACCTTGCCGTATATCAAATGAAAGCCAGTGACAAGACAAACACGATGGTGTTTGTTTCACCGCTCTAGCTCAATTAGGTCAAAAGTTATTGTCAAAATACTGTTTTTGACCTCTGGTGACCTTGGATGACCTTGGAAAAGTCAAAGGGCAAATATGACCCCTGAGATCCGTTAAAGGGTGTCCAAAAAACGTTGTTCTGAGCAGTCTGAGTATTTGCAATCATTTTTGTGGCTTTTATATCATGAAATAGCTTTTCCCCATGCTTTTCCAATGGGAGAGGTCGCCTCGTGACCTGACCTCAGGGCACGAAATAAAAAAATTCCGGATATACACCTTGTAGACCCTGGAGGGGTCATGAAGCGTAGGAAGTTTCAAATCGATCGACTTTGAAATGTAGCTCTTACAGAGCTCTAAAGTGAAGTGAGGTGAACTTGGTTGACCTCGTCTGGTGACCTGACCTTGGGTGACCCGGGGTAAAAAATTTCAGGGATGATGGGAAAATGATGCAGTGAGAGGTAGAGCCCTCAACCGCGGTGCTGCGCCTCGTCGTTTTTCTGCTATCCCGGAAAAACCTTAGGGGGCCATCGATGGCCCCCCGGTGGGGCGAGGGCTAATGCCCGTCATACAGCATACAGTGATGTGTTTTGAATTTTGGATGATGTTGAGGTGAGAGAGAGTGAAAATGAGAGCAAGAATGTGTATATTCCCTCCGTTGCCCCGTCGGGCCAGCAAGCTAGGTGAAACTTGTTGTTCACCGGCCTTCAAGGGCAACGGAGAGAATAAATGATTTTCTCGTATAGTTGTCAAGCCAGAGTCGTGTCAGAAACAGAAAAACGTCCAGTCTATACTCACCTGTTTTGAATTTTGATGGGTGATGATGAGGTACGAGCGACGGAAGATGAGAGCATGATTTTTTTACACGCGTGTCATGCGTGGGAGCACCACAGTGTGACTCGACACTGGGTGTTGAACCACCGACATGTATAATATGCGTTATCAATAACGCTTACGGTTCGATGAAAGATGCAAGGGCGCAAGGTCCCGCGGCCACAACCCGCCAAGACAAAACCAGGCGGACCCAGATGAACCAAACCATTCAGAGTTTGAACATCAGTTGTCATTAACGAGTCCCACATATTTATCATCTTGAAAACAATTGGAAGAGGCAAATTTTGCGACACCCACTGGTCTACCTTCATGGAAGTTATTAGTACCCGAGTTGTACTTGCGGTAAGAAATTAGTCCAGGATTCATAAGTATTCTTTGTATTTCAAGGCAGGGTCCTACATGACACGAACAGCACGTGTGTTCTTTTCTTTAAGAAACAGACCGCTAACCGAGTGTCTTAAGCTTCTCAGGCTAAGTATATGTTTTGCAGTGGGGCATTTCCTTAATGATCACGTCCAATGATGCGGAAGACGAGGATAATGCGAATACGCCAGCGGCAACGAAGCTGGCGCCGACCAGTCCGCGCTAATTGGGATAATGGAGGGCGAGGTGGACGAATTAAACATGGAGCCGTCAGTTATGAGAGCTTACAGTCTACCACCACCATCCGACGCAATTTCTGCTAAAAAATTAGGGAGAGGTCGGAGAAGGTTCAAACAGTAGAGTCTATCAATTGCATAAGCTTGTTATTTGCAAAGCACTGGAACATCAAATATTGCCATTAAAATTGCACGGGGCTATTGCTAAACATACTATTTGTTCAAGTTATCAATGACGAGACACCTGTGAGAAGGTTATAGCTGGAAATATCTTATGCGCATTTAACCTGCGCCCCACCGGAGGTCCGGCGCCACCTTCGCCCCACCGGGGCCATCGATGGCCCCCTCTAACTCCGAAAATGTAAGGATTAGCGCAAATCTGAAAAATGCATTAGAAAGCTCGTGTAGATTCAGTACGAAATTAATAGCATTTTTAAGCGCTCAGGTCAATGGTTTGACCTCCAGAGGTCAAGAAAGGTCACAATAGGCTATTTCAACTCAAATATGCAATGCTTAAGAAAACTGGGCATAACTCTTATGCCATTAGAGATATTGAGATCTGGTAAATACATTTGATAGGAAATTGTCAGTCATTTTTCCGCTATGCGACACGTAAAGACCTCCCGCTAGTGGTTTGACCTCCAGAGGTCACCTCGTGACCTAATATGACCTGAGGTCACGAAAGGTCAGAAATTGACCTTGCCGAATATCAAATGCAGGCCAGTGACAAGACATACAGGATGGTGTTTGTTTCAGCGCTCTAGCTTAATTGGGTCAAAAGTTATTGTCAAAATGCTGTTTTTGACCCCTGGTGACCTAGGATGACCTTGGAAAAGTCAAAAGGCAAATATCACCCCTGGGATCCGTGAAAGGGTGTCAAAAAACGCTGTTCTGAGAATTCTGAGCATTTGCAATCATTGTTGTAACTTTTAGATCACAAAACAGCTTTTCCCCATGCTTTTCCAATGGGAGAGGTCGCCTCGTGACCTGACCTCAGGTCACGAAATCTAAAAATCACGGATATACATGTTGTAGACTCTGGAGAGGTCATGAAGTGTAGCAAGTTTCAAATTGATCGATTAAGAAATGTAGCTCTTATAGAGCTTCAAAGTTGAAGTGAGGTGTCCTTGGTTGACCTCGCCTGGTGACCTGACCTTGGATGACCCGGGGTAAAAATTTTCAGGGATGGTGGGAAAATGATGAGGTGGGAGACAAAGCCCTCAACTGTGGTGCTGCGTCTCGTCGTTTTTCTGCTATCTTGAAAACCTTAGGGAGTCATCGATGGCCCCCTGTGGGGCGATGGTTAAGAATGATGATTTAAATAGGAAAGTAGGATGCCTATACACGGGCTGAGCAGAGCGTTCCGTGGCCCACAATGTTTATCCACGTTCAGGTGTTGGATGCTTGTGTTTTGATTATAGAACCGTACCTATAAAAACACCAAAAATAAGAAATCATCCTGTTTATCATGAGCATAGTTCTCTCTCTCTCTCTCTCTTGTCTATTCCACCCCTCTCCCTCAGAAAACGGTTTGAGCTTCGTCTGCCCCGGCCTAACTGTGGTAGGTCCGTTTCACATCAGCTATGAATATGCGCTGCATCATCTCTATGAGAATGGAGCATACCTTTGTTCTAGTTGTCAGGGACAGGATTTTGAGCTCAGTGCTCGATTCATTCATCCTGATACTAATGCATAAGGAGTCATTGTTATTTTATTCAGACGGTGAAGGGGTGTAGATATGGGGCCTTCAGTGGCGATGGGTGTGAGGTGGATAGCAAAAATATTTGGAGAAATAATGAACACCCTGAACTTTTGGGCGAAAGATCACAAGCATACATGCGTACAAGCGTAAGCACATGTATGTATAGGGATTTAGAACGAAGCTTGGATAAAATAGTCGGATTCAGAAATTCAGATTCGGGAAATGGTTACGTTTAAAGATTATGCATTGCACAAATTGTTGCAGAACTGGAAACTTTTTGGGTCACCATCTTACTAATGGTATCGAATAGTTTGTCTCAGAGTCCTTGAAATCACCACCTGAGGGGGTAATTCCCGCTCTGACTGATAAGTTTGAAAACCAATGTTGTACGTACAGCAGAGTACAGGGACGGTCACCCGTCACTTTTTCCTTCAAATGGTAACACGACGGAATACCTTTCCACGGGCTAAGCACAAGGAAGGGGAAAAGCTCAAACTTGTCGCCAACCAAACTTCAAGCATCAGAATATGTCGCATTTGAAAGGTCAATAGCACAATTCAAAGGTAACTGCTGAATGTTGATAAGTTTTGAAGTGCTGCGGCGAGGAGCATGATGATGAGTTGTTAAGATGTTCCCTGGGCTCTCCCTCGAATCCGGAAATGTAAAAAACACTGAAGATTATATATTCGGGCACAGCCATTCATCAGAATCGTGGAGTAAATATCAATAATTCTCAGTCCTAGTATAGCCAGACCTCGAATTGAGCTTCACACAAAAATGCCTTTTAGAATGAATCGTTAAAAATAAGATTGGATGTCGTGACAACAACCATATTGGTACCTCTAACCTAAAAGTAATGCCGACAATACGACAAACCTAGAGCAGTATTTGTGACAGTCTTTTCTATTATTTCAGCCAAACACTAGCTTTTGATTAACAGTGAAAACCTCGCTAAAGTACCTTAATCGGTGATTTGAATATTTCTGTTCTTTTTATTTACTATTTTTCCGTCGACTGCAGCTAAAATGCTAACCAAAAACTACCTATTAAGCACTAGTAGACGTGATACTAATTCGGTGTAAAGACTGCATACTTTCCCCTTTAAGATGATGCTATATTTTTACAATAAAAGCCTCCCTCGAATTATTTAGTTAAGTTAGTACCTAGTGGTCAAGGTCAACTTTTTTTGTAATGGATAAACCCATTTTCCACAGCCTGCTCCTCTGGCCCAACGTTAAGCATCGAAAGAGTATACGCGTGGCTGTAAAAAAAACATTATAAATTTTACATTATACTTATTCAACAACCCTTGCCCTTAGTATGTACCTCTTAAACAAATGCAACTTTTATAGCTAGTTAATGTGAACAATCATTGGTAAATACTTTTCCTCAGCCTGTACCTCTAGCCCAAGGTTAAGTGTTGAATGGTTATACGTCTAGCTGCAGAAAAGTATTATCAATAATTAGTTGCATATTTCAAAAACCCCAACCCCAGTACGTACCCCTAAAATCAAAACATCTCTTTGAGCTAGTTAATCTGATCAATCATTAATAAACACTTTTTCCCAGCCTGTACCTCTGGCCCAACGTTAAGCGTTGAAAGAGTATACATCTGGTTGCAGAAAAGCACCATCAAAGATAAATTACCTAAAAAAACCTGAGCCTTACCTGTGACCTAAGTCCATCACTTCTGACTAGCTAAACTAATTCAACCATCATAGCCCTTTTTCCCAGCCTGTAAATCGGGCCCAAAGTTAAACGTCAAAAGCCTATACGTCTAGCATCAATAACACTATCAATAATGCAAGTAAGTCCTACCCCAGAACACATATACTTACGCTGATCCCTCCCTTACCTCTTAAGCCACTGCTGTTAAGTGATAGCCTATCCTAGACCCGCATAATAGGCCAGGACGTACCTTGTGCGTTAAGGCTGGGATGACGATCCTGAATGATTATGGATTCGGCTATCTTTCTATCTGGATGATCACGTGCCCGATGAACTACTTTTAGCTCAAGTGGTTCTGATATAGCCTGGGTGACCTGTGCTGCATGTTTCTCGAGGAAATGATCTCCTAGAGGTGTGTTCCTAGTTTTATTTTTCGCGTCCCGCAAATGTTCGTTAAATCGCAATCGGACAATTACAAAAAAAGTTGACCTTGACCACTAGGTACAAACTTAACTAAATAATTCGAGGGAGGCTTTTATTGTAAAAATATAGCATCATCTTAAAGGGGAAAGTATGCAGTCTTTACACCGAATTAGTATGACGTCTACAAGTGCTTAATAGGTAGTTTTTGGTTAGCATTTTAGCTGCAGTCGACGGAAAAATAGTAAATAAAAAGAACAGAAATATTCAAATCACCGATTAAGGTACTTCAGCGAGTGTTTTTCACTGTTAATCAAAAGCTAGTGTTTGGCTGAAATAATAGAAAAGACTGTCACAAATGCTGCTCTAGGTTTGTCGTATTGTTGGTATTACTTTTAGGTTAGAGGTACCAATATGGTTGTTGTCACGACATCCAATCTTATTTTTAACGATTCATTCTAAAAGGCATTTTTGTGTGAAGCTCAATTCGAGGTCTGGCTATACTAGGACTGATAATTATTGATATTTACTCCACGATTCTGATGAAGGGCTGTGCCCGAATATATAATCTTCAGTGTTTTTTACATTTCCGGATTCGAGGGGAGAGGCCAGGGAACATCTTAGTATCTGCTGAATGTACACATCATGAGAAGAATGATGCCGGAATGAAAAATTGAACAGGGAAATACCCTTTCTGAATTCACAATATTTGTCTGCGAACATCCTCCACTTTTAAATAAAAGTGGCACAGTTGTAAACAATGGTAAAAAATACTGAAAAATGACGCCGGCGAAACCCGAAAATCTGAGCTTCCGATATTTAATTACATACTATGTATGAGACCAGATCTATAAGATGCAGATCTATGTATGAGTGATTGAGAGAGAAAGGGTGAAAACGACTAAACCTTCGTAAGATTTTTCTTAAAATGGGATGAAATTTTACTCTAAAAATATTGTGTAGGTGTTGCTCTATCTATAGCAATTTCTCTGAGAACTTCGGAAACTTGTTTAATCAAATGTTTTTGAGATACGTCTTTGTTTTGTAAATACTTAGCCCCTGCATTCAAATAAAGGGAGGAGGTCGCGTTATGTATTCTAGTTGATCACGCTGATTATCATGTAATGTCTCGGTGTTCCAGGGATTTTTTTTAGTTAAACCACCGAATCAATTAGCGTTTCGTGTGGGTGTTTTTTTTACCTGATATACTTTTTCTATTGCGGTTTGTTTATTTCTATGGTTTATTTCTATTCCATTCTAGTCTACTTCGATTCTATACATCCTTTTTCCTAGTCTATTGCGATCCCTGGTCAGCGAATTGACAGGTTTTTCCAACCCTGACTAGGCGCATTTTTCACGGACTTGACTACCTACCGTGGGCTAGTATGATATGTAATCGCAGGAAACAAAAGTGTGTGATGTTTCTATTTTCATAATCATGGTTTTATTTTCAGGACGTCCAAAACTTTTGCACTGTTTTATATGATAAAGGAACAATAATGTCTTTTTTGTCTCACAAAAACTCTATCACTCTTTTTTTGAGCATCGAATACAATATTCATATATTTTTGAGAGCATCAGACATATATTGATAAACTCATCACGGGTTCATCTTTCAGATCACAATTAAAATAGGATGCAGTGTCTGTTGTTAAATCTGATAGAATCATAACAGAATAAAACCAACAAAGAGCACAAATTTCACTGAAGCCAACTTTCTCTCAGCCGGTCAGCTGTCAAGCCAAGCTGTTCTGAGCGCACCCATAAGTATGAGAGCCTCTCTCACTCAGCGCCGCAGCCTGGATGAATGGTGGCCTCACCAGTGCGGGTGAATGCTGCGCCCTGGAAGTCACCCGGGAGGCTTATCGCGGAGCTGAGCTCTCTCTCCCCAGCCATTCACCGCCAGCTCCTCATGCATGACTAAGACAAGCGTTCATCCAGCCAATCGGCTCCGCGGCGGCATTCTCTGAAAATAGCTGACGGCAGAATCCTTCTTGATTGCTCTTGGACCGAATCCGGCGGGCACGTGCTCACCGAGCCTTACTCACATTCGCACCGATATTGAGATATGAGCTACTCTCAGCTTTCAAATCAAGTGTTACATAGAACGGTGTTTTATCCTAGTCTTAACGTTACGGAATCATCTTTAAAAGGTCGTTTTACCTGACTTAACCCCATTTCCAACAGATGGGGCAGATTCTGTCCACTCCTTAGGTTTTTCCGTGGTATCTCCAAAACGGTTTGAGATAGGCTCTTGAAATGTTGTGAATTTTCTTACAACTAGCTAGCGCGTGTCCGCTAAAAATTTTGAAAATATGTTATTTCCAGAGGCGGAGCTATGACTTGCTAATTTGGGGGATTTTATCCAGAAGCCGAGCATTGTCGCCGACGTTGCGTTTCTCCTACAATAAAGCTGCCGGTTCCGAAGCGACAGCAGTTGCAATCTTTGAATGCTATTACTGAGATTTGGGATGACGCTTGATGCGTATTTTGATATAATTTTGGCAATAGGCGGCTCCAGAAGCTCAAAATAGGGGGTTTAAAATGTTATCCATCCGAGGTCTTCCAAAGTAAATATATTGCGTACAGAATGCTCGGGAGGGGTAAACATAACCATGCATTGATCCCATATGTGTATTACATGATGCTAGGAAACCATAGGCGTGCTCAGGTACCGTAATTAGGAGGTTCACTCGCACTCAAGTTCATCAGAAGCCGAGGACAAACAAAGTGAGAAACGGCTTCTGTTCTGATAGTTTTTCGTTCTCTGTCAGATGCCGGTGACGAACGACGTGAGAAACAGCTTCTATACTGACATATTTTTGTTCTCTGTTGTCCGTCAGAAGCCGGTGACGAATAGTAATAGTCGTTGTCTGTTCTGAG
The DNA here is from genome assembly GCA_034440635.1 of Lepas anatifera. NCBI lineage: Eukaryota > Metazoa > Arthropoda > Thecostraca > Lepadidae > Lepas > Lepas anatifera. The sequence continues at coordinate 148,826 of JAOTON010000640.1, read as the reverse complement.
AACTTGTATCAGATACTTGAAACTTGCAGGGATGAAAGGCAGGAACCAATAAAAAATCCCCCCGTTGCAGATTTTCAAATTTTTAAAAAAATTCCCAAAATTTTGGATTATATGTTTTTAAACTTTTATTTTTATATTTTTATATTTTTGGTCTCCAGCTCTGAGATTTACACCCTTTTAAACACAACCAATTACCAGTTGCGGATAAAAGCTTGAAGCAAACAATTTAGATTTGTACTCATAAATTTTGAAGTTTCTACCTCCAATTTGTAGTGAAATGCATTACCAAAGTTATAAGTTCGAAATATCTAGCAATATAATGCTTAGTGTTCCAAACTGGATTCTACAGATACAGACAGTGTGTTACTGCACAGGCACTAAACTAAACTAAAAGTATAAATTTGAAGGTCAGTTTTGGCCCTTTTCCAAAAAACTGTAATTAGAGGCCAAAACTTTGAAATCATATAACTTTCAAAATTTTGCAAATTTTTGAACGCAGTTTTCTTTGTTGAGATGGGGACTGTCACTACAATAACATATTCCAAACATATATTTCTGAGTTAAGGGGAAATTTTTTTTGCGAAATATTACTATACTTTTTTGGGAATTTAGGACTATAAATTTCCAAATTGTCTTTTCAAAATTGGTACCAAATATATCCCGGCTCGATTTCTGCAATCGCCTGCCTGACCATACCCGCGCGTCTCCCATAGGTTTTGAGCTATAAGATGATAAAGACTGAATTTCATGCGGTTTTCTTAGGTTGTAATAGATTCATCACGTGCCATTATACTCAACCGAGATGTATGACTCTGTCTATACTTGTAATATGGGAAATTATGAGCTCTGTCGTTTTAGTTTCATGACACTCCGACGACAAGTTCTTCACTTAGGGGCAAAATACTTCGGTTCCCTTTTTCCCGCAGCAGTAGTGAAGTCATTCTGCCCTTCTTGCATGAAACTTCTGTGCTGAGGCGATAGGCTGCAGCCGGTGGATGCGTACAAGAAAGGCATAACATTTCTATCCGAGTGCATGCAGCGGGTGGCAGAGGGCAGAGGGTGCCGAGGCGTGTTTACACTGTAAACAAATCGACGATGATGCAATATATGAACGGCTTTTTTAAATTTTAGTCGTCCGGAGCTTACAGCCTCACTATAGAGTCAGTGATTTGGAAACGGTTGTCTAAGTGGTAGCCACGCTCAAGGACAGTTCAGTCACGGTGTGGGGAAAATAAAAATTTGCCCCCCATTGCTCTTTATTCTTTTAACCCGCGCCCCACCGGGGGTCCGGCGCCACCTTCGCCCCACCGGGGGGCCATCGATGGCCCCCCCTCTAACTCCGAAAATATGGGCGTTAGCGCAAATCTGCAAAGTGCAATAGAAAGCTCGCGTGAATTCAGTAAGAAATTACTTCGCATGTTTTAGTGCTCAGGTCAATGGTTTGACCTCCAGAGGTCAAATTAGGTCAAGATTGGCTATTTTCACTCAAATATGCAATGATTAAGCAAACTGGGCATAACTCTTATGTCATTAGAGCTATTGAGGCCTGGTAAAGTACATTTGATAACAAATTGCCTGTACTTTTTCCGCTATGTGGAACGTAAAGACCTCCCGCCAGTGGTTTGACCGCCAGAGGTCACCTCGTGACCTAATATGACCTGAGGTCACGAAAGGTCAAAAAGTGACCTTGCCGTATATCAAATGAAAGCCAGTGACAAGACAAACACGATGGTGTTTGTTTCACCGCTCTAGCTCAATTAGGTCAAAAGTTATTGTCAAAATACTGTTTTTGACCTCCGGTGACCTTGGATGACCTTGGAAAAGTCAAAGGGCAAATATGACCCCCTGGGATCCGTGAAAGGGTGTCCAAAAACGTTGTTCTGAGCAGTCTGAGTATTTGCAATCATTTTTGTGGCTTTTATATCATGAAATAGCTTTTCCCCATGCTTTTCCAATGGGAGAGGTCGCCTCGTGACCTGACCTCAGGGCACGAAATCGAAAAATCCCGGATATACACCTTGTAGACCCTGGAGGGGTCATGAAGTGTAGGAAGTTTCAAATCGATCGACTTTGAAATGTAGCTCTTACAGAGCTCTAAAGTGAAGTAAGGTGACCTTGGTTGACCTCGTCTGGTGACCTGACCTTGGGTGACCCGGGGTAAAAAATTTCAGGGATGATGGGAAAATGATGCAGTGAGAGGTAGAGCCCTCAACCGCGGTGCTGCGCCTCGTCGTTTTTCTGCTATCCCGGAAAAACCTTAGGGGGCCATCGATGGCCCCCCGGTGGGGCGAGGGTTAAAAGGTAGAACAATGATGAGCAATTTCCATACCAGCTCCCGATTTTACTACGGAAAAATCAGCTAGACTAAAACTGGAAGGTCTTCCATTCACTAGATGATGCCTCGTCATATTATTCAACATACTATACAAACGGGGTAACAATATTTATAAGGTTTGAGATTATTTTATCCCTCTCGATCTCTTTCCTTACGAGCCCCTGGATCGCTTACGTGCCTTCAAAGGAAATATTATACCTGAAATAAAACCTGCCTCGTATTGTCGCCTTTGTCACAATGTAAAAGAATTCGTATGAGTATCTTAGTCTTCCATTTATGCTGAAAATATAAGTGTAGCCATAAAAGCCTTTATATTACCGACATGCCCGTATTCTTATTGGGTTCTCGTTTTATTGCAGTGGTTGTCGATTCAATTACACGTCCTCGTGCGCGCACCTGGCAGAAAATCGTCCGATTACGAGCTTACGAGGTTTAGGGATACGTCATGAACCGAGCAGCCAATCATGGAGAAGTATTCGAAATTCGGGGAAACGATCACTTGTGTGTGTAAATGGGACGGTCATCTTGATCCGAACTGCGCCGTGGAGCGCATTTCCGTGTTTCTATTGCTATGAACTTCGGTTGGAGCAGAGGCATCAAGGACCGATGGTAAGAACAATTGCATTACCTATTGATCTGCTCTCCTTTTTGAGAGTCGCGAGAACATATGACTAGTAACGATTATAAACGCGTAAATTTTCCTTATTTTAACAGGCAATGTCAGATATCAATTATGTTTTAATAAAATCCGAACTATAGGTGCAGCCAGGGGCAACGCCTAGGGGAGAGGGTGTCTGGAGGGCCGGGCCATAGCGATCATCGCCTTTAGTCGGCATGCAATAGAGATGTTCAAACATGCCCATTCATTTAACAGCATAGAACATTCACAGTTTTCTATTTTTTCTCGGCAATAAGAGCAGGTATACTAGTGAAACGTTAAAAATTGTGCCAACAGGTAAAAACAAAGTTTAACACTCGCCCCACCGGGCCATCGATGGACCCCTAAGGTTTTTTTCGGAATAGCCGAAAAACGACGAGATGCAGCACGACGGTTGAGGGCTCTATCTCTCACCCCATCATTTCCCACTATCCCTGAAATTTTTTACCCCAGGTCACCCAAGGTCAGGTCACCAGGCAAGGTTAACCAGTCACCTCACTTCAAATTTTGAGCTCTATAAGAGCCACATTTCTTTGTCGACTGATTTGAAACTTCCTACACGTCACGAACCCTCTAGAGTCTACATCAAGTATATCTGGGATTTTTTTATTTCGTGACCTGAGGTCAGGTCATGAGGTGACCTCTCCCATTTAAAAAAACATAGAGAAAAGCTGTCTTATGATCTAAGTCACAAATACGATTGCAAATGCTCAGATTGCTCAGGAAAATGTTCTTGGAAACCTTTTCACGGATCCTAGGAGCCATACTTGCCCTTTGATCTTTTCAAAGTCATCCAAGGTCACCAGGGATCAAAAACCGAATTTTGACAATAACTTTTGACCTAATTAAGCTAGAGCGCTGAATCAAACATCATCGTGTATGTCTCATTACTGGCTTTCGTTTGATATAGAATAAGATCACTTTCTGACCTTTCTTGACCTCAGGTCATATAAGGTCACGAAGTAACCTCTGGAGGTCAAACCACTGGTGGGAGGTCATTACGTTTTGCATAGCGGAAAAGGTCTGACATTTTCCTATGAAATGTACTTTACCAGATCTCAATAGCTCTAATGGCGTTAGAGTTTTGCCAAGTTTTCTTAAGCATTGCATATTTGAGTGAAAATGGCCTATCGTAACCTAACTTGACCTCTGTAGGGCAAAACATTGACCTGAGTGCTTAAAAATAGTAAGTAATTTCTTAATGAATTCACGCCAGCTTTCTAATTCACTTCGCAGATTTGCGCTAACCCCCATCTTTTTGGACTTAGAAGGGGGCACCGATGGCCCCAGGTGGCGCGAAGGTGGCGCCGGACCCCCGGTGAGGCGCAGGTTAATAGGATAACCCCGCCCTCTCGGTTTTTTCGCCTCCGTACTTGGCATTTCTTTTTTCTCATCATATTTTCAACTTTTGTGAAAATTTTAAGGTTAGGTCATCTCAGGTCAGGTCACCAGCACAGGTCAAGTGACCTGACCTAAAAAAAGTTTAACACGCGCATTGACGGGGGGCGGGTACCCGCCCCCCTCGGGTTTTTCGGAGACAGCAGAAAAACGGCGGCGCGCAGCGCCGCAGTACTTGGTATACCTTTTCCCTCATCATTTTTGCAACTTCTGTGAAAATTTTAAGGATAGGTCATCTCAGGTCAGGTCACCAGTACAGGTCAAGTGAACCGACCTAAAAAAATGTTTAAGATAGCATAAGTCGGAGCAGGGTGAACTTATCCAATTTAAACTTATATCACATAATGGACTCACCGAGTTCTCTAAAATATGTTCCGGTATTTTTGATATTGATGACCTAAGGTCAGGTACGAAGCATGACCTCTCCATTGGTAATACATGGGAAATATGGTTTTTACTGAATAACTCAGTAACAGATGGTGATAGAGCGTTTATTTTAGCTTCATTAGACTCGCCTTGGCTTTGCGGTTCTAATGATATGCATTTTATATAATTTGACCCTGACCTGACCTCAGGTCAGGTCAAATCTTTGATTTGACCTAGCAAGGTCAAGTCATATGTCATTCGATTCGGCTTGCTGCGAGGATTCATATGATTCAAGTCGTTTTGCTCTATCTTTGCTTGTTCAGATGTAATGGCCGAAAAACTTAATTTACATGTTATCCCTATGACGGCATGTGACGGCATGTTTTTGACCTCTGGTGACCTTAAATGTGACCTGACAAAAAATGGTTTAAATATTTTCGATGGAGAAGCGGATGGGCTACCCAACGCCGTTTACCGTTTTTTGCTACCTACCGTGGTTCTTGAGATCTTAGGGGGAGCGGGTACCCGCCCCCCTCGTCAATCCGAAGGTGGCTCAGACACCCGTCAATGCGCGTGTTAAGATAGCATAAGTCGGAATAGGGTGAACTTATCCTATTAACCCATTAACGCCCAGCGGCCCATGCCCATGCTCCTTATAATTGGGCAAGGGTGCCTGATGAGAGAAATGGAAAATAAACTTGAACTTTTTTAGAAACATAGGCAATGAACTTGCATGGGGAACTTTTATTTGGAAGTTAATTTCCATCTTTGACTACCGACACCCAGGTAGAGTTAACGATGCAGCTTCACACATCAACGAGTTACAGATACATACCTTAAACAGAGAAAATCCAGCCGAACTTGTGCCAAGCTTGCTGCAGATCCATTCTCACACTATGCGCGGAAAAAAACGGTTCTTACAGATAAGAACAAACAAAAATACCACAATGTACTGTAAGGACATCTTGATAATCTATCACCAGTAAAATGAGAACAATACTTCTGTACAGGGATGCGGAGCCGAGACAATTTTGGACGGCTCCGGCTCCGGCTCCGGTCCGGGGTTATGATTTCGGCTCCGGCTCCGGCTCCGGCTCCGGGTTCAAGTGTCCTAAGGGCTCCGGCTCCGGCTCCGGCTCCGGGAAAAATAGTCGGCTCCGACCGGCTCCGGCTCCGGCTCCGGCTCCGGCAATGTACCTATATCTAAAATGTGATCGAACCGTTCTCAAGGGCGTGAAATTCCATCAGATACAAAGTGATTACGTATTTGTACGAATGAAAAATGGAGACTGGATGAACGAACGCTCTTGACCAGATGCCAAAGGCCATTGAACCTCAAAACTGGACCAACCTACACTGCAGTGCAGTCGTATGGCAAACTGCACTGCACTGTTATGATAAACAGAAATATGGGTCAGACATGTCCGCAAACCCACATAAAAATTAAAGATACAACGACCAAGTAAAGCTTGGACAGCCCGCAAAGAAAAATTTCGATGAGCTAAGGTACAAGAACAGTAGGGTCGTTCATAAAAACATATTTTACTTTTCAGCCTCGAACCCACTTTTTCCCATTATATATTCAATTCTGATTTCAATGAGCCACATTCCAAGCGTCTACGACAGCGGGAAAGATCGCCTCAAAACGGTTAAAGATTTCATGTTGTTTCGGGCGCGATTGGTCGCCCGGCGTTGTCTCCCCTTGTTAAATTTGGATGAAAGGGGTGCATAACCTACCAGTAAAGACAGCGTGGCATGTGCGTGCGTATAAGAACGGTAGATGGGATTTAACATGCAGGCATTTACTTGTCAGATGTATTTGCAGCGCAATACAAATACATGTTATTCCACAAAAGACTTGAAATTAAATTATTCAGCAGCCTAGTACTCTAAATCCCGACAGAACAGGAATGCCTTCCGGAGGCGAACCTTTCTCTAGTAACTATCGCTGGAAAACGTCGTGAGGCAGGTGCTTCCCCCTATTCTCCTGCGAACTATTTAAGAGCTCTGGTACTGATAAAAGAAGATGCTGTTTCATATTTTTACCCTTTAGGTGGCTCACGAAATCTTCCACCAGCTTCACACCACGTTCTGTGGGATCGTTCACGACAGTAAGTTCTGGAATACCTTGAAACAGGGGAAGCTATACCAGTCACCAGCTTCTCAACGGCGCCATTTCATGTCAGAATCTTTCAGATTCAGGCGCTCGATTACCATCCAGCTTTCAGGAATGAGAAATTGGGAGAGGCTTGGTATCGAGCCGAGCTCTTCATAGCCTCTGTCGGAAACTTTAGCCTACCTAACTGAAAGGTAGATGGTTTTGCTGTTTAGGCCAGGTACTGTATGCCTTTTTACCTTCAGCATTGTGATTCTTATTTGCGAAGCAGATTATAACTTGCTGGTCACAAATAACAGTTGCGTTTGCACATTGACTTCAGCGCCTCTACACAATACCGGAGTATTATCTCGAATTGCGCAAGCTGGTTTACGTGTGGCTGTCAGGAGAGTTTGTCTCTAACAACTGTCTGTTTAGAAGACCCAGAGCTCACCAGCGAGCCATATTATGGAATATAGGACATTTATGGCATGAAGTGCGTGCTACTACTGTGTCAGATTCCGTTCATCATTCCAGAAGATACTTAAAGACGGAATATTATAATTTTTGGAGTTCAACAACGCATCAACTGCTCAGGCCATCTGGCATCAGAGGAGAGAGGGAAAGAATTAGCTTGGGATAGAGCAGCGCGCCAGATTCTGCCTCTGGGTGGGCTCGAGCCCACGACACCCACCACATAATGAATGCCGTTCAGTGGCGGATCCAGGGGGGGCAAAAAGGCATTTCCCCCCAAACGGAAAAGCTCGGGGCAGAACTATGTTTTTGCCCCCCCAAAGTGATCGACCTCCTTTTTCCGCCCGGCTCCTTTTTAGTTTATGTGCAAGATTTTTGTGCTTCAACTCTCAACTTCAAACAGAACCAGTTAAGTTCAGTGTAAATATTGGCCATCGGACTGGAAAAAGTATCTCGAGCCGATATTTGTCATTCCGTGACGTGTTTTTTGCTTTTCGCCTCAAATAACCAAAATTCTTCCGGCAAGTAATATTGTAGCGCAGCTTTCACGGCGTGACGTTTTTTCTTTGCTTTTCGACTTTTGACTTTGGTTTGCACCTCCCAAACCGACCGGCTAGATCCACCACTGATGCCATTGGCCAATCCAAGCGCAAGCGCTAACCGACTGAGCCACTCAGACCCCGAAATAGTTAGTGGCTTTCCTTATAAGTGGTTCTAAACCATGCATTTGGGTTCCTCCGTCGCGGATAGTCAGCTTTAGAGCCTTCTATAAGCCTCAAAGCTATCCATAAAATGCAATGCAGTGCTTTCATTAAGTTAATATAGAAATCGCACTGAATGTGCTGAAGTCAATTTGCCATCAGCTGTGGTATCTGTGCACAGAAAGTTATATTCTGTCGCGCTGGTGAGAACCACCATCTTGGAGGTAAGGAGCCAGTCGCACAACAATTGGCCAAAACAGCAAACGATTCACATTTGACTAGGGCAGGCTTAAGTTTCCGATAAAGGCTATGAAGAGCTCTGTAAATGCTCGGTGCTAAGCCTCAGCAAGCTTGTTTCTCCTGACAGCTGGCTGGTATTCTATTGTCTGAATCTGAAATATTCTGACCAGAAATGGCTCCGTTGAGAAGCTGGTATAGCTTCCCCAGTTTCAAGGTATTCCAGAACTTACTGTCGTGAACGGTCCCACAGAACGTGGTGTGAAGCTGGTGGAAGATTTCGTGAGCCACCTAAACAATAAAAATATGAAACAGCATCTTTTTTTATCAGTACCAGAGCTCTTAAATAGTTTGCAGGAGAATAGGGAGAAGCACCTGCCTCACGACGTTCTCCAGCGATAGTTACTAGAGAAAGGTTCGCCTCCGGAAGGCATTCATGTTCTGTCGGGATTTAGAGTACAAGGGTGCTTAATCATTTAATTTCAGGCCTTTTGTGGAATAACATGTATTTGTATTGCGCTACAAATACATCTGACAAGAAAATGCCTGCACGTTAAATCCCATCTACCGCTCTTATACGCACGCACATGCCACGCTGTCTTTACTGGTAGGTTATGCACCCCTTATATCCCAATTTAACAGGGGGAGACTGCAACGCCTGGCGGCCAATCGCGCCCAAAACATGAAATCTTTAACCGTTTTGAGGCGATCTTTCCCGCTGTCGTAGACGCTTGGAATGTGGCTCATTGAAATAAGAATTGAATATGTAATGGGCAAAAAATGGATTCTAGTCTGAAAAGTAAAAAAATGTTTGTTTTGAACGACCCTAAGCTAACAGAGTTCAACATCTAAAAACACATCAGATTGGCTGATGGCATAATTCCTTTTCGAGAAAAATCGGAACCAACCACCCTACTGCCCAGGGCCCAGCAGCTGGTTCGCTCACTACACCATCCAATCGCGGTTGGAGCGGAGCAGCAACATTGCCTCCAATATGTCTGCTCTTAGTCTGGACCTGAGATCAGTAAGCAGTAGATTCATCGCGGAGAACAACCTCTCCACGGACACCTGAGTAACTGGTAGCGCGGCCATTACCAGGCTATCCGGCTGGATGATGGCTGGATATCTATCTAAGATCACATACGGTCGCCCTCTGTAGGCGACCCAGGTTTTTGAAGTCGGCTAGTGCCGCATCGAGTGACGGGGATGCTGTTTTCTGCGCCTTTCGCCCTCGGTTCTCGACAGACCTAGTATAAACTACTTCTCCGAGTACATGATAGCTCTCCTAGGGGGGGAGGGGGGGGGGGGTGGGAGCAAAGATTTTATTGCTCCACAGACCTAGTGTAAACACCATTTTCAAACCATTTATTCGGCCTTTGGGGGGCCAAAAGATAGTCTGCCCTCCTTCCAGGGCTTTGGGGGAGCCATGGCCGGAATGCCATCCCCCTTGCGTCTGCCAACAGGGGCGGATGCAGGCCGACGGTATGGGGTAAATCGTGAAAAACATATGGTTTTTTAAGAAAATCGCCAAAAATTGGGCAGTTTGGGGGGCAAATGCCTTTTTTGCTCCCACCACCCATTGATCCGCCAGTGTCCGCCAATGCTTTCATTTGTTGCCAATTTCTGCCCATGCTAAATGGTCGGGGCGCATCACCTGCCCGACAGTGAGACCGTCTACGGAACACCCTAGTTGTAATATTTCACTAATCTCGATATACATAATATATTGAGAAAATGTAATATTTCAGGTGAATAAAGGTGTTTCCAAGCGACATCTGACCAGGTAAAATGTGACCATTTCACGTTTGATTTTGGGTAATTTCAGAGCTCTTTGGGAGCCGGAGCCGGACCCTTTCTGACGGCTCCGGCTCCGGCTCCGGCTCCGATCAAAAGTGTTTCGGCGGCTCCGGCTCCGGCTCCGGCTCCGGGCAGAATGGTCGGCTCCGACCGGCTCCGGCTCCGGCTCCGGCTCCGGCTCCGCATCCCTGCTTCTGTAGGCAGAACCGACGCAGTTATGGTACGCTTTGGAAGGAACAAGCGCGGATCCAGGCGGACGTAGGGGGAGGCGCATTCTCCCCTGAGCCAGCGGGGCGCCGGCTGAAAGCGCCAGTGCGTTGGGCGCACTACCCTGAGTGGGAGCGGCCCATGACCAAAAGCACGCCCCCTGACCTAAATCCTGGATCTGCGTCAGCGGAGTACGTCCTTGTAAAATGACCCAAGAAAGAATATCATGCTGGAGGCGTGGGTGGACGCAGCGGCAACTGGGCGGCAAACAAGTTAATTCTCTTCCCGGTCCAATTTCCCCACCCCAGGATAGCGGATTGTGCATCTTTGACCAAATCTTATGAGGCCAGGATCCCTGAATTCAATCCTGCGGCCAGTGACGGAGAACAAATCGAATTTAAGGGGCACAGATGCAAAAGGGGGCACCTGGCCCTTTTACCCCTTGATCAGTTTTTGCCCCATATGCCTAGATCAGTATTCGGGTGGCCTTTCAGCTTCCCGGAGCGCCCCTCTAAAGGGAAGAGGCGGTGGCCCCATCACTTTCTCCACTGGGTTTGTCCCTGTAAAGAGCAAGTCCATTAACGTTGAAAATAGATCCTGATGATACGGCACTGGAAAAATCACAAGAGTACCAAGAAATCCCAAAATAAGTGAATTCCTTCTAAAATAAATGCAAACATTACTGTAAACGGGCGACGTGCATTTTTCTGCAATACACCCCTCTGAAAAAAATATAAAAAAATATTCATTCTCACACCTTTTAGCTATTAGGTGTTCACAAATGGGTATTTGAGGCTTAACACGCGCATTGACGGGGGCGGGTACCCGCCCCCTTCCGGTTTTTCGGAGAGAGCAGAAAAACGGCGGCACGTAGCGCCGCCGTACTTAATATACCTTTTCCCTCATCATTTTTACAACTTCTGTGAAAATTTTAAGGTTAGGTCATGTCAGGTCAGGTCACCAGTACAGGTCAGGTGACCCAGGTCTGAGCCACCTTCGCATTGACGGGGGTACCCGCCCCCCTAAGATCTCGAGAACCACGCTAGGTAGCGAAAAACGGTAAAGGTCGTTGGGCTGCCCATCCACTTCTCCATCGAAAACATTTGAACCATCTTTTTGTCAGGTCACATTTAAAGTCACGGAGGTCAAAACATGCCGTCATAGGGATAACATGTAAATTCAGTTTTCGGCCATTACATCTGAACAAGTAAAGATAGAGCAAAACGACTTGAACTTTATGAATCCTCTCAGCAAGTCAAATCGAATGATATATAATTTGACCTTGCTAGGTTAAATCAAGGATTTGACCTGACCTGAGGTCATGACAGGGTCAAATTATATAAAATGCATATCATTAGAACTGCAAAGCCCAGGTTAGTCTAATGCAGCTAAAATAAATGCTCTGTCACTATCCGTTACTAAGTTATTCCGTAAAAAACATTTTCCCATGCATTTCCAATGGAGAGGTCATGCCTCGTACCTGACCTTAGGTCACCGATATCAAAAATACCGGAACATAATTTAGAGAACTCGGTGGGGCCATTATGTGATATAAGCTCCAATCGGATTAGTTCACCCTGCTCCGACTTATGCTATCTTGAACTTTTTTTGAGGTCGGGTCACTTGACCTGTACTGGTGACCTGACCTGAGACGACTTAACCTTAAAATTTTCACAGAAGTTGTAAAAATGATGAGGGAAAAGGTATGCCAAGTACGGCGGTGCTACGCGCCGCCGTTTTTCTGCTATCTCCGAAAAACCCGAGTGGGGGCGGGTACCGGCCCCCATCAATGCGCGTGTTAAAAATGTTGATTTTTTCTTCAACATGGAGTTTAGCACGAGAGGAATTGATTGCCGATTGAATTTTTAAAATCAGCCCAGTAGATTTCGAGATCTTAGGGGGGGGGTGGAATTTGCCTCCTGTTGGAAATAGGGGTAGCCGGGAGCCCTTTGGAAATAGGGTCAATTGAAAGCGGTGACTGTTTAGCATATTGACACGATTAGTGGAAGGATGGAGGGGCAAGGTCGGTTCAGCCTAATGCTCTAGCAAATCATGTAAAAATTGTAGCAGTCTCCATGTATAGTTCTCAGGAAATTTACCTAATGCAATTTTTATCTTTCAGTGAAGTAATGTCAACAAGTTAGTTAATATGAAGGACTCACTCCCTTGCAAAGTTGAGGATAGACACTTAAGCACATGAAAGCCCACCCAGGCACCGTAACTCTTCAGCGCCTTTACCCTACTACCCTGCACTGTCAATGTGCTGCACCGATTAACTTGAAACCTGTGACAAATGTAGGGTGTACCGATGTATGTACACGAGCTATCTAAATGTAAAACCTGAGTAGCCATCACTAACGCGACGGCTGTGGAAATTGTTTAGAACTGCCCCCTCCCGCTTTTTAATCGCGTGTATTTCTCACGGCCTCTCCTTTGTTCATTTCGACCCTCGCCTCTACAGGGGGTTTGTTGCAACCCCTCCTAAGGTTTTTTCGGATATAACCCGGGAACAGCTGTGATGGGACCCAAACTTCCTCGCAGACCTTATGTCGTATATATTGCGCATTTTTTGAAGAAAAAAAAACAAATACCAGTCACATCATGCCACCAAGCTGTGATGTCATTTTTACAAAGGCTGATTTTTTATTCTTAGGCTTTGCTTTCCTTAAACACAGGTTAGATATAAGGCATTGTATGACCTCTGGTGGCCTTCTGCGATATTTGGTGACTTTGTGTTACCTTTTGTGCCTTTTTGTTTATTTCTAATTGCCGTCAGAAGCCTGACTCAAATTATTAGGCCCTATACGACCTTTGAGGATCTCGATGGGTGTTTTGCACATAAGGCTGTATATTTTGCATTGTTTGGGAATACACCTTTGCTTGTGAACAAAAAAAAATCGTAGGTATTTGTGCGTCTTGAACTTGGACTCAGCATCAGATAGTTCTAACAATTTGAGCTTAAGCCATCCTTGACATTGCCCTCACCTTACGTGATACATAGGTGGATCAACTGTATGGTACATCAATCTGAGCACACATATCTTCTGATCACTCTACCCACTATATTCATACGCAATTTGCGATAATGTAGCACCAAACGGCAAAATGATCGAGAGAGATGAAAATTGAGTGGCCTGACCTGGAAGGTGACCAAATGAACTTAAGTCACAAAACTTGGTATAAATATTTGGAAAACAAACTGCACCGGTTTTTGCTGCGATTCTCTATGCCACAAAGAACCAATCGCGAAGGGGTTTCGCTACTCCCCCTCCACCTAAAAGGTTGAGGGTGGAGAAAGCCAGGAAATGGGCGCGGTTTATGAGAGGATAAAGGAATGGTGGGACCATTAACACGCGCATTAACGGGGGGCGGTTACCCGCCCGCCCCCCCTCGGGTTTTTCAGAGATAGAAGAAAAACGGCGGCGCGTAGCGCCGCCGTACTTGGTATACCTTTTTCCCCATCATTTTTACAACTTTGGTAAAAATTTTAAGGTTAGGTAATCTCAGGTCGGGTCACCAGTACAGGTAAAGTGACCTGACCTCAAAAAAGTTTAAGATAACATAAGTCGGAGCAGGGTGAACTTATCCGATTGAAACTCATATCACACATTGGGCCCACTGATTTTTCTAAAATATGTTCCGGTATTTTTATATCGATGACCTAAAGTCAGGTACGAGGCATGACCTCTCCATTGGAAATACATAGGAAAAATGGTTTTTACTGTATAACTCAGTAACAGTGATATAGCGTTTATTTTAGCTGCATTATACTCACCTGGGCTTTGCGGTTCTAATGATATGCATTTTATATAATTTGACCCTGACCTGACCTCAGGTCAGGTCAAATCCTTGATTTGACCTAGCAAGGTCAAATTATATATCATTCGATTCGGCTTGCTACGAGGATTCATATAGTTAAAGTCGTTTTGCTCTATCTTTACTTGTTCAGATGTAATGGCCAAAAACTTAATTTACATGTTATCCTATTACAGCATGTTTTGACCTCTCGTGACCTTAAATGTGACTTGACAAAACATGGTCTAAATATTTTCGATGGAGAAGTGGATGGGCTACCCATCACCGTTTACCGTCTTTTGCTACCTACCGTGGTTCTCGAGATCTTAGGGGGGTACCCGTCAAAGCGAAGGTGGCTCAGACCCCCGTCAATGCGCGTGTTAAAGTTTCCCGGAAGTCTACTTAAAACTTATGGGAGAACCACACTGGCTGTCGGCAAGAGTTGGCTCCTAACACGGCAGCTTTTTGTGAGTCAATTGCAGTAATCTCGATGGTGGCAGAAAAAGTTTGTCCTATTGGCAGCTTTTGAGCGGGATTTTCTGCTTGGGTGGTGCAAATAAGAAGAACCGATGCCATTTGGCCAATTGATAAAGTTCTGACCAGGCTGAGTCGAGCTGACGGTAGTGGTCACACTGCACCTCCTTGCGAACACGGCTAACTGGTTTTGAACAGTCGTAGGCACTAGAGCGGGATGGAATTGGGAGAAATTATACTGGTCAACACAATTTAACTTTTTTCGTGCATCTTATATGCTTTTAGTTTCTCCGCTTATCCTGACATTTGGTCAGGATAAGCGCCAAATTCAATGAATTTCAATTTATCATAACCAAAAAATCAGTATAAATTTAACCCTATGTTATTTGATGCGAAAAGTCCAGATCCGAGTTTATTCTGACATCGGAGCATGTCAGGATAAACCTTTTTATCCTGACTTGCCGAATTCTACGTTTTCGCAATGAGATTTGAATTCGCCTTTGCCCGCCATTGGTCTCCTTCGAACAAGCCGAGTTTTCTTCTTTGATAGAGAATTTCTTACAATATTTGGCAGCGGTTAGTGGCTTATACCTTTGGGAGCAAGCATGATGCTTTTTTACAAACATGGCGCAGCATTATTGTGCTTGGTACACAAATTTTTCCCATGAATAATGCCACATTTTGTCAAGAAGCATCCTGCTTTTAAAGGTTCTTTCGTAGCTTGCGTTTGGCATTTCTCCAATTGGACCAATCAGCATTCGGCTTTCTCGCTATGCTGATCAGTGATTGGTTGGTTTTTTCGATCGCTTGGAGGATGTCCAGCTTCGTACAAGTCGCTTACATAGGATATTTTTTAGGGCCGTGGTTAAACACACGCATAGAGTCCATATTGCTTTGATAGAGTCAGTTTTATCAAAGGTATCTTGGTTTTTATCAATATCTGATTACATCTATTTACAGGCGTTTACTGCAATTTTGGATGCGGTGTAGGAGCAGAATGAAAATGTCATGCTTCGATGTTAAGAATCATGTTGGCAGGTGTTTTTTGTGTGCAAGGCAGGAACATGGGTGACATGGCTTTCCTTATAAAGATCCGTACCAGTACACCTCAACCTAAGGTAACCTAAGGTAATGCAAAGTGTCAATCAGAGCATGCATCTGGCTGCGGGGGCAGATTTTTCTTTCCGCTGTGGCATATATTTTGCCTATATACTGTAGCAAGACCACTAAAAAATACTAATAATAATTTCTTTATAAATGTGTTCTTTTTGGTGCTGCTATGTCCGCCTCTGTGTCAGTGCTGCCTTAAGTGTCACTTTCTGCCCAAGGTTTCCTTTCTTGCCACAATGATGGACAAAAGCTGCCCCAAACCAATAGGTTCCCTGAGGCTGCCCCAACAAGATTTTGGTAAAGCTACCGCCTTCTGGAAACTGGCCTGGAAATGTCCCTAAATGTGGTGGTGTGGCAAACTCTATACATTTCTCCTTAAAGGTATTAATATGGACAGCAACATTCTATTCAGTTTTGATATCAGTTAGGACACTAAAACGTATTCGGTGCTCATGTCGGCTTCGTAGATTATTGAGTAGGTATAGCTTTGACTTTTTTAATTTTGCTTTATTATTTGCTGCTGTATGCTCTTAAGCTTAAACAAGAAAATACTTGGCTCCAATTGGTAGCCATAAACAATTAATGTTATTCTTGTATCTTTTCAACTCTTGAGCTGCCATTAATGTGTACGCACACCTACTTTTTGCCATAGGTTTTTTTGTGAGCAAGGCAGGCACATGGGCGACAAGGCTTGCCTTATAAAGACTTGTACCAGCACACCTAATGTAACCTAAGGTATTGTTAAGTATCAATCAGGGTCTACATTTGGTTGCGGGAGCAGGTTTTTCTTTCCGCTGGGGAATATATCTTGCCTTTATACTGTAGCAGGACCACTAAAAACAACAATTTCCTTTATAAATGTATTCTTTTTGGTGCTGCTATGTCCGCCTCTATGTCAGTGCTGCCCTAAGTGTCACTTTCTGGCCCAAGGTTTCCTTTCTTGCCCCAATGATGGGCAAAAGCTGCCCCAAACCAATAGGTATTCCCTGAGACTGCCCTAACAAGATACTGTTAAAAGCTGCAACCTTCTGAAAACTGGCCTGGAGATGCCCCTAAATATGGTGGTGTGGCAAACTATATATTTTTTTCTTTAAAATATTAATATGGCCAGAAACGTTCTCCTCAGTTTTAATATCAGTTAGCCGACTACTATGTATTCCATGCTCATGTCGCCTTCATATATTATTGAGTTTAGCTTTGACTTCTTGAATTTTGCTTTATTGTATGGTGTTGGATGCTCTTAAGCTTGACAAAATTTCTGGCTCCAATTAGTAGTCACCAAAAATTAATTATATTTCTTATATCTTTTTCAACTCTTGACCCGCCATGGATATCTACGCGTACCTACTTTCTGCCAATGCGCAAGAATATCTCGAATAGTGGAGGGCCAAGTTGTATTTTGAAGTGATTTCTTTCCAGTTAAAGGGATTTTCCAACTTTTAAAATGTGTTGTCTTTAACTGAGATAGCAGCTTTGGAGAGCGTGGTGATAAAACATAGTTGGCATATTTAATTCCACTCATAGCTCTTTGTATGCAATTCTGGAAGCTCAATTCAGTTCCATATATTCACATCATCCTCAACAATGTAAGGTGTCATGAATGCACGTCAATGAAAGGTTAAAATAGTCAATGCAAGGGTGAAAACACAATCATAAAGCCATTTTAAAGCCAATAATTTTAAAGTTCAAAGTCAAATAGCTGACTACCCTGTTTTTTAGCATGAACTACACTTTATCTGGTAGTGCTTGTCATGTGAAAGCTGCCACCAAATAGTGTGGCCATGCAACCCTATGTGTCGCAAGCTGCCAGAAGCTGTCAGGTTCATGATCACATGTGATGCTTGGGTTAACCCAGCATAGTTAGTCAATAGGTCATATATTTGCTTTAAGTAAATTGAGGTGAACAAAAAACTTATTTTCGTGATTTTCAAGGATTTTGTCCATAAATTGTTCCTTTTAGAATTACAACAAAGTCGTTTATTCCTTGTAACATCGTAGGGCTAATATTACCAACTTTGAGGATTAGGGAGCCATGGACTCCCTGGTTCACTCTGTTCCTATGCACATGCTGTCTACAGTGACACATTGTCTTGCAAGGTGGACCTAAAATATTTGTGTAGTACATATGCAGGCGAGTGCCAATTGTCAGTGTTCTGAATATGACAGGGTTCTCAATAAGATGAGGTGTCTCTAAAATATCAGCACATATATTGTGATTTTGTACTTTCCTCCTCCATGCAATGTCTTTAAATGTCCGTTTTTACGTTTGTATGTTCAGTAAGGCTGAGTCTTGCATTGTACATCACCCAGGTTTGTGTTGCATAATTTAACTGATTTTACACTAGGGAACGTGGGGTGATTCTAATTTTTGTAATCTTAAGATTTCTTGCACTCCTCCCCATCCAATGTCTTTGAATGTTGGTTGTACTTTTTTACATGCTTAGCATTCAATAAGGCTGAAGCTTACATTGTCCATCAACCTGGTTTGCATTGCATCCCAAAACTGATTTTGCATTAGGAAGCATAGTGTGAAATTCACCCTGCAAAAAGGTAGAAATGCCATTAGTTACAGTGTTGCAAAAGTAAAGTAAATCCTTACTCAAACGCTTGTGATTGTTATTCTAAGCTTAACACAAATATCATCAAAATATTTTCCCTGTCATGGTTGAAAGACTTCATACTCATCGGGATAATTGGTTTTAAGAGAAATAATCCACAGTAAAGTGGCTGGAACATTGTGAAGAACGGCACAGAAGTAACTGTGGTTGCTTTCAGGTTGCTTAGGTGTTGCTCTCCACCCATAAACCTGGGATTTGGTACACTGCCTGAGGGTATGTACTTTATGGAAGACACTAAGACCCTTCCGACAACACAAATCATGGCTCGATGGGGGCAGAAATTAATATCTAAATGCGGGCGGCGTTTCCACAGCATCCGTCACCTTCTGTGGCCCGGATTGTGCTCGATACTTCTCCGTGAAGACAGACGACACTACACTCAAGACAAGTTGCTTATTACAAAAAAGGCATTAGGAGAAGCAGTTGGAAAGTGCCCGTATTGCACACACCGTACAAAACATTTCAATAGCGTTGGAACGGGTCCACACCTGATGATAAAACTTTGTTAGGTCATTCCATTCTCTACTTTGTCCACCTGCCTGCAGATATCTGTATGCAGGTAAAAGATCTAGCCATCGTGATGGGGCCCATTGCACAGCACGTGCTGCTCTGAGACGCAGGTGACGCTGCGGCCGTCACAGTGGAACTGACGCTGCATGCCAGGCTGTAGACGTATGCCACATAGTGTCCGGCCTGGGTGGCGCCGCCGTAGTGGAGGCCGACTAGACTAGGTTGACTAGGACACCAGCCGGTAGCTATGGGCGCCGGTGGATTCACTGTTTGACCCTCAGCCGCTGAGTTGTCGCCCTTCTTCTTTTCCGCCAGCTCTTCGGGAGGGTCCTGGACGACCCTCCCCACCTCCAGAAGGAACGACCATATGCATTTGGCTTCTTGTGTGAAAATAGCGTGTAGGTAGGGCAATGGGCCCCACCTCCTCTGGTGAGTGCCCTGGTAGAGCGGGCAGTCTGTGAGGAGGTATTCTACTGAGTCCGGGTCCCCGCAATCCGGACACGCGGCGCTATCCGCCCGACCAAATCTGTGAAGCGTGTCGTATGTGGCGATTGAGGACCCCACTCTCAGTTGGGCCAGGATGGTTTGCTCTCGTCTAGATAGTGAGTCCGTCCCCGGCGTGGGCTTCGGGTGTGCTGGTGGGCATCTCTGATTCTGCTGGTCCTGAAAAACGATGCGGCGCGCGCCACCGCCGCTCGGGCCGATTCTTAGTCGATGGGGATGTCCCGCTGATCCTCCCGTGCTTCTCGGTGGGCTAATTCGTCTGTCTCCTCGTTCCCGGGAATGCCCGGGTGTCCCGGGATCCATTGAAACACAATTTTGTGTCCTAGAGAAGATAGCAAGTTAGTATGTTGCCAGGGGACTTCTACTTTTAGTGTCTTGGAATTTGTCTGGTCTGCTACAGGTTGGATGGATGCCCTGGGGTCGCATAATATAAAGGAAGTGGCCTCCTCCAGGGCGACTTCCTTCACTCGAGTGCTACTGCACAAACTCCCCGCCGCTCTGGTGGTTTTGGTGGCGGGACCCCCGGGTCGGTGGATAAGTATCCCGGCTCCTCCTGGTAATACCTAAGGAGGCCGATCCGTCAGTCCACGCCTCCACATGGATATATTTCAAGGGCCCTCTCAGCTGCTTCTCGGCGCTTATCTGGGGGTCTTTCCTTCCGACGGGTTCCTGGAGGTGCAGGTTGAAGGAGGCGGCTGGTGGATCGGGCAGCGATACTGGCGGGACCAGGCTCTGCGTCTCTGCGGGGAGACCACGTGGGTCGCTCTTCTCTTCCATCCAGATGCCTTTCTTGCGGAAGGTTGGCTTGGTGGTCATTTCCATGTCCTTGTCTGTCTTCCTGTGCCCTTGCCCTCGCCCCCCGAATGAGCGTCTGCTCTTGTCTTCTTAATCCAAGCTTCCCTTGCTTGGTACTGTAAGTCTTGGGGATGTCGTTTTCTAGGACTCTTCTTGTCGGATCTGGCAGGCGGCGTATTCTTTGGCCTTCTCTGCCCGCTAGTTTCCACGTATTGATATTTCCAGGTCTGCTTTAGCTTCTAGGGTCCCTTTCTTGTCTCTCGGGTGCATCTAGTGATAATGCGGGTGCAAGCGCGCTGTTCGACTTCTAGTAGGTCTCTTGAAGAGCGGGGCTGCGTGATTCATATAAACGGCCGCTCCGTAGACCGCCTTGGCGCGGATGTAAGCCGTGTAGGCCGTACGGAGGACTCGCTTGCATGCTCCGTAATTGCGTTCAGACAGCGCCGCCAGACAGTTTCTTCTTTGGGCCATCGATTTCTTCAGTCTCTTGATGTGCTCTGTGAATGAAAGTGTGCCGTCCGAGGTGAGGCCAAGGAAGGTGGGGTGGGTTATCTGGGGAATCTCCTGTCCCCTGAGATGGAGCCTGATCTTGACTTTGTCCCTCGCTTCGCTGGGGCATAGGGAGAAGGTAGTCACTGAGCATTTTACGAGGGAGGGTAGGACCGTCCACTGGTCGCACCAGTTGGATATCTCGTCGAGTGAGGGTCGTAGGCGGTCCGCGCAGTACAGCAGTTAGCGATCCGATGCCCAGATGGCGAGGTCGTCGTCGTCGCCCTCCGCGCAGAGCTGGGACCGCCGTGCCGGATCGGCGGCGATGTCGCCCGGCTCGTCCTCCTGCAGCGAGCGTCGGTTGGCCTCCTGCAGCTGATATTCCTCGTTTTCAACAGCGCGCGTGGGCCACTCCTTGGCTCCGTCCTGCTCCGCCAATTCCTCCAGACCGGCGTCAGACACCTGCGGAGGATCGAACGCCCACGGCGCCGCCGATCGCTCCGGCTCAGCCGAGTCCTTCCACTTCGACTCCTCAGGCGGGCACTGCGAGCCGTACCTGGTGGCGTCCCAAGCTGGGGGACGGACGGCGTCGTCCACCGCACAATCCTGCAGCGTCACGAACTTGGAGATCTTTACGTTGGCGCAGATCTTCTTTGACTCCTTTCCAACAAACAGGTGACGATTCAGCTGTATAATCAGCGTCCTGGGTAATTTGGAGATCTGGGCGGTGATGTTGAACTTGTCGTGCTGACACTTCTCGCAGTGCAGCTCACGTTGGTCGGCCACATGGAGAGGTGCAGCGCGTCCTGCAAGGTGGGTGCTGCGCCGCTTCCTTGGCGCCGCGGCACGTTAACGAATCAGCTATGTTTTCCTGCTGCTTCAGCACCGCCTCCTGGCACTTCATGCACGTGTATCATTCCATAGTCTAGTATAGGAATTTATATCTAACTGGATTAGCGCCAGTGGTCAGCCGGCTGCTTGGGGGAGACCGGTTGACTTCCGTTCTCCTCCTCCTTGATGATATCCAGTAGCCTGAGCAGCCTGCATCTCAGTGTTGTGGAACGCCGAGCCAATCCGAGCAAACGCGCATCGCAGGTAGTTGAGGTGGCTGTAGACGGAGGTGCCGCACGCGCTCTAGCGCAGCTCCATAAGGCAGGTGACGGCGCGCAGGGTGCGACATCGTTCAGGGTCCAGAGCCGGCCCCAGGGCCACCATCTCGCTGAGGAACGGCCACAGTCCCAGCAGCGACTGCAGCGTAGCGTTCTGGTAGCACGAGTTGCCTAAGTTGGGCAGACCGATAAAGAGCGGAGCCGGGCTGTGCTTGTGCTAGTCGCGATTGCTTGCAAGCACCAGCTCCAGGATCGGTGCCTGCACCTGAGCGCCGTTGAGCAGCAGGGCATTCTCCGTCTCGCCTGTCTTGCGCGGAGATGCCGAGGTCCGGGCTGATGGCGTCTGGTGATGTTTCTGTGTACAACGGGGACTGGCCGTAGCAAGGGCTGCTGCGGAGTTTCCTCGAACAAAAGAGATGGAAACTCCTTGTCGCAGTCAGGCCATCTCTCGGTGATCGCCGCTGACAGCTGTGATGAGCCGTCCCATCTCTCTCAACAGGGTTGAAGCGGCGGGCCCCAGTACATCCGTTATTTCGACTGCCAACGGCTGGAAACGGCACCTGGAGGTCAAGCTGGCGTAGCGATGCCATTTCCTCTCCCCTGCCGCACGCGCAGCCGTTCCCGGTTCTAGGGCGGACTGAACAACTGTGAAAGTGAAGGTATCTACGCAGGTTGCGTCCCACGTTAAACACTTCCCACTGGTGACCGGGAACAATGTATAACGTTTTCGGCCGTTTGCCGGCTCACAAACAGTGACTCCCAGCCGAAGAGTGGTTGCGACGCAAATAGTTTCCCTGTCGAGATCCAGGTAACAAGACATTATACTTGTTCTGATACATTTGTACTCAGTTTGTGACGATAACTCAAACTTCCTCAACCATTCGGCGATCCATCACTCAATCCGCCGTATCACAGGCCTTGATGTGTGTATGCCCCCTCCCCCCCACCCAGCTCAATCGTTCCTTCGGAGGAGACAAGAGCTGGCTCAATGGCGCCTAGAGCAAAGGCTTGGGATGCGCTTTCATCCATCCAAGTCTTCCAGATCCGCCACGTGATCTCCAATGTTACCTGCATCTTCAAATGCATCATGAAATGCTTGGCAAAAGAGATTAAGGAACGGGACACAGACAAGCAGTACAACATGTTGCACACCCTTATCAAGTACTTTAAAGTGGTAAATGGTATAGTAGAACAGGCATTGATATACTGAAAGATTTTACCAGCAGAGAAAAATATGAACAGCAGTTTCAATGGCTTCTGCAGGAGGTGGAAAATCACAGAATTAAATCTCCTTGGTTCCAAGGAAGCTTTAAAGCATGTTTAGGAGAGAATGTACACTTCCTCAAGTGGCTACAACGTCATGCGCCCGCACTTCCCGACCACTAAGGTGCGTGACCTGACGGGATGCACACAGAATGAAAACAGTTGTGACACTCCGAAAATTGTTCCACGATCAGCACATGCAAATGCAATATTACAATGGCGTCCAGCCAAGATCTGTTCTTTATGCATTTTACCACCTAAAGCACTTTCAGAAGTGAGCTAAAAAAGGGCTGGTCAAGGCATCATAAACGAGAATTGCCCTCTTTATCCTAGCTTACCGAGACCTTGTTCCCTTGGTTAATGGCATTGTATGGCTTCTATCATGCCTTTATGAACATTTTGCAAATAGCGGGGTTAAAAGAACACGTTTGAAATGATCCTCACCATTAGTGTCAGCTGCAGTTGTCTCCAGTATAGTTATTTTAACGGTAACTCGATGTCTTTAGGTCCCATGAGGGAGACAAAAATAGTGTCCAATTTTGATATAACTGGCACCGAACGACTTCACTTGGACCATAGAACGGAAGAAATCACGAAACCTGACAACAATAAGCCAAATTGAAAAATGAAATGGCCAAATGGGCAGTCAATCATGAAATAGGGATGCAAAACCACAAAGTTGGAGGTGAGAGCATTCGGAGGTGAATAAGGGCGGTCCACGTTGAGGCGGGACTGCTCAAGAGCGGCCAGTGGTGGAGAAGGTACGCCCAGTCCGGGGTGGAGATCTCTTCAAACCTCCGGAATTCAAACCTTCAAACTGGAATCTCTTCATGGTTCTGGTCTGATCGGCGCTGCAGGAGTGGATTTTTTTGGTAAAAAATATATATTAAAATTCGGGCAATGCCTATAAATACTGCATGGAACTATATGATGTCAGCATTTTTACACGGAGTGGATCATAAATGGCATTATTATTACTATTATTAATATTATCATAACTTTCTCGGGAGGTAAAGGCCACATGCACATTTCAACAAACTTCTAGCATTTAATTAGATTGTTCTTCGTCAACTCGAAATGAGGTACAATTCCAACCCTTTGCTCTTGACTTGGTCTTTGAATGGGAAGCGATCATAACGTGCCGTACGATTTTTAAGGGTGCGTTATCAATGTTAACCCTATGGGAGCATATTTCGTGAAATATCTTGTAAAGTAAGGTGGCCATCGTCGTGATTTTTTCACCAAAAGTAGACAATATGTGTATCTTTACGGCAGTTGATATTTCAAGGGTGACGCATTTCTAGTTTTTGTACAATTTGACTTTATTTTTCAAATTTCTCAAACTTAAAGTTTGAATAACTTTTTACATAATATAATCATTGAAACAGTGTGAGTGGGCCTATGTTCTAGGAGCCAGTCTCCACAACTCTGTTGTTGTACTTTTTTGAATTTTTGCTTTATAAGAAAGATATTAGAAGCTGAAATTTGAAAGCGTTTTCCAAAAATTCAGGGTAAAAATCGGAAAAACGGAAACAACAGAGTTTTGCGGCTATCTCCTCTATACAATTTCCATACAGAATCAAAACCAAAAAAGGCTCGGCGAAAAAGTTATTTCAAGTTTTATAAAACTTTCCCAATAGATGGCGCTGGCAGTACCAGATTCGCATGAGTCGCCGCTGAGCCAGGTCTGTTCATTCATGATTTGGTGAATGGGACAGGAGCAGTGGCATTACAAGAAATACTTCAAGGTGGTTGATAGCAGAGAAACTGCAGTTAGAAACCAAAGTAAATATATTCAAAAATTGGATAGGAAATATTGAACAAAAGGAGAGCCTTTAGCCTGATCACCCCTTGGCTACGCCACTGGCACACGGACACCTGTTTACCGGCGTGACCGGTTCCTCTGCGCCTCGGGCGCGCGCCAGTCACGTGGCAGCCGACTGAGGACGGGATCCGGCTGCTGAGGCCCTGCTGAGTGGATAAGGACGTCTCCATTGGGCAGTGCCGGATCTAGCCGGTCGGTTGGAGGGGGGGCAAGGCAAAGTCGCAACAAACAAACAAAAAACGTCACACAGTGAAAAATGTTGCCGCAATATAATTTGACCGTAGCTTTTGGGGATGCCCAAGACGAAAGGCAAAAAACCATCACGGGGTGAAAAATATGCGCACAAGATGCTTGTTTCTGCTATCCACGGCCCAATGCTTACACTGAAGTTGACTGGTTCTGTTTGAAGTTTAGAGTTAAGGGAACACAAATCTCGGTTATGAACTCAAGCGGAGTCGAGGCAAAAAGGAGGTCGATGACTTTGTGGGGGGGGAGGGGAAGGCACAACATAGTTCTACCCCGAGCTTGTCCGTTTGGGGGGGTAAATATTTTTGCCCTCCCCTCTGGATCCGCCACAGCCATAGAGTTTGCATGAACTTTGACTACCGTGTTGTCGAATCAAATATTTGAAATGAGGATATGAAGGAATTGTAAAAAAACAATGGGATTCACCCTAATTAATATTACATCATCCCGGTCATCAAAACTGGTTCAGTTTTTACCACTCCAACATTCAGTCATCTCCGCAAGGTGTTTTCTTATTGGATCGATGGTCTAGACGAGCGAGAGGTGAGCTACAATGATGTGTCCAGGGTAAAGATCGAGAAAACGAAAACAACAAAGTTTTGTGGCTATCTCTTCCATACCATTCCCATACAAAATAAAAATTAAAAAAGGCTCGGCGAAGAAGTTTTTTTAAGTTCTATAAAACAGTTTTCAAATTTTATAATAAAATCTACACTTCTGCCTTTGAAAAACTTCCAAGAATCTAAAACGGTGCATTGCACCTGCTCGTACCAAGAAGTGAAATCTAGCTGCTGATGTTTTATCATTTTAAGTCCGCCTAACAATTTGTTGTCTCTCAAAAACCATGATCAGTGCTCTTACAATTTCCAAACTGAGACGAAAGCATCAGACTTCATCCGACCGATTGTCCAATCATGATTGATGATATTTCGGTAACTTCTGTATTCCATTAACAAGAGAAATAGCTACTTGTCTTGTGAAATAATATCGTGGTAATTAGACGAAAATAGCTAATTCGGGCTTGCAAACGTCCCCCCAGAAAAAATACTCGGGAATTTTAGAATGACTAACCGACCGAGGAGACAGAGAGGGGGACAAAAGGTCCGACGGGAGCGTTTATCTCTACAGGGGAGCATCGCTCAGGGGGTGATGTTTTCATCGAAAGCAGCCGAAGTGTAGCCCATAACAAAATTCGAATATTTTAGTGGGACTGGTGTTTTAAATCCAAGCAACCATGTATTATTGTTGTGCTATAAAACACAAAATGAATAAAATAAAGCAATTTGAAATAAGGCAGGAGGAAAAAATTGGAGCAACACTTCTCAGTTATCACACATTTGTATTTACTAAGAGGCAGGGGCGTAGCCAGGATTTCGCTCGATTTCCCTGCGACAGCGCCAAAAGAGCCCTGATGGGTAAAAAGGGCCCTGCTTGTTACAGAATAGAGTGCTGAAGAGGGCTTGAGAGTGCGCTATCTGGTATGAAATTTCAAATTTGGCCACAGATCATAGTGGAGGCGAGCCGCGCTTCGCGCGGTCCGTATCCTCAGGGGGCCCTTCGGGCCCTAAGGGGGGGCGGCTGTCCCTGCCGCCCCCTCCTTGGCTACGCCCCTGCTAAGAGGTCTCATTAAAACATTAATGGGGCTTTGCGAATTCTACCTATATTTTTTATATTACGATTGCTGTAATATCCCAATTATATGATTAACTAATAAAGCATACACAGCATGATCAGGGGTACTGAGCATCATACTAAGCCGATGGCTACCACATGTTTTGGACCAAAAAACAGTCAATTATGTGCAGACCCTACATTGTCACAATCATGGATGCAGTTTTTTGCCTATGCAACAATACCGGAAATCATGAATCTGCCGATGTGATCCTTGCTCCAATTAATCCCATAGATCCGACGGAATGGAGATAAATCTTCATGACATACAAAGAAGATTCAACACAAAGTCGTCATTTGGGAAATGCAGTCCTGCGTTCACTTCCTTGCTATCGCTTGCTAGCTCACTCCGTCTCATGACCGCATTTCAAGCACGTCCTTTCTTTCAAGTCTTACCTCCTCTTGTGGACCAGTTAGGGTAACTAACAGGCTGTTTTCACAAAATGAGCCTCAGGTGAGACCAGGCCATTTCACTTCCAGCAAAAATGTTTATTTCGTTTTTAATGGATTTGTGGGTACAGTAAATTTTTTAGTGTGATTAACTGGCAGCAAAAATAGGCCAGAATCTGGTTAGCTTTCAGTTTTGCAGTGGAAAATGTAGTGCCAGAGTTGGAGGCTGAAGGTCTATGGTCCCCTCACTTTCTGGCCAGTTTCGGCCTGCCTGGCCGAAGCTGGATAGCGCACATTGTTCTGCAACTGGACAATATGAGCCTTCATGAGTCTACTAACATATGAAATGTTGCTGCATTGGTGTTTTTTAAAATCGATGTGGCTTCATATTTTGCCTATGTTTGTTTAAAAATGAGCGCCCCGCAAATTTTCCATGATATGGTTTATTTTGGACATCCGATCAAAATTTGGTCTTAATCAGGTCACTGTCCGCGTTCGAGAAATCAGCATGAAATAAATTTTGCATAGTTGCAGCTAAAAAAATCGTACCAGAAAGCTACGGGGTGTTTTCGAAATAATATTGACAGAATAGACCATTCTTAACACATTTAAAGTACAAATGAAGAATAGGCTGAGCTACTTTGTACCTGATTTGGGTCAAATGGCCTAGTTGACCCAAGACGGCGTTTTTACCGATGTGAGCTGTGTGCGATAGCAAGGAGAGGCGGGTGACAGGGAACGATCCTGAGGGAGGTTTATGCCGAATTGACCCGCCCGAATCCTTTTCGTACCTTTTAGGTACCCAAATAATCGATTTTAGGGGACACCTAGAAATTGATTGGTCTATGATCACTAGAAGCAAAAGCCGCCGCGAGAGATCTGTTCCAACGAGTGAAAACCCCAAAAATTATCCTCCGGGGTCAGCTAAGATCTATGGAAGCCTTCTTCATTTGTTGCTCATCATCCTCCCTCAGCAGGGCAAAACTTCCGACAGCGAGAGAGGTCTAAAAATACAACCTTACCAGCAGCCGGAACATCCGGACTTTTATGGAGATGCCACTGTTACCAGCGCAAGTTTAAATGTGAATAGATTTTGATCCATGGCGTCCACGAAATACACTACAAGTGGAACTTCCGACGACTGCTTGATGGAATACTTTTGCTGACAAAGAGCAGAGTGGGAAGGTGACACTCAGAAAAAAGACGCGTTCAGTATGTGGATAATCTTTCGGATTTCGCAGCACTCCATTCCGCAGTGTCTCAAAACTGGTTTTGCATTGGGATAGTGAGTGTAAAATTCACGCTTGAAAATATGGAAGGCGAGTAGAAAGTCCAAACGCTATAATATTGTGGGAGTTAGTTGAAACTCGGTTACAGCCCTTACTAGCCCTTACTCGCGCATTTTTCATCAAATTTGTCTTTCCTTCCACACTAGATGGTTTTATATATACTAGGATTATTGAATTATGCTAAAAAAAATCCCCAGGAAAAGTGTTTGGAAAAGTGAGTTAGAAAAAATGAAGGGGAAAAGTGAAGGGGAAATTCAGGGCGCCTGGGTGTCACACTCTACTAAGCATTCCAGGATTTAGATCATTGTGCCTCCATCGCCATTATCAAGGATGACACTTTCCGTTCAGCGGGATACAAACGGCAGAACACCAGGCTCTACCAATATCAGTAAGACCCATTTCTGGCCACCACGGGCTGGAGTGACAAGATCTTTCAGGGGAAAAGAAAGCAGCGATTGTCCTGTGAGCAGAGTGCTAGCGACGACGACTTCAGGGCAGCGATTAACTCAACTAGTGTGTCCCCGTAGTACACTTCTCATACGGAAAGGCAAGCAATTGTGCGAGTCAGACTTCTGTATCATATTCTGCCAGCACCTGTTATCACCGAGGCTGGTGACTAGGGTATCCTCCCCCGTAGGCGGATCCAGGATTGCCGATCGGGGGGGGGCGGGCAGCTTCCCGAGGGGCGCCATTTGGACCAGGGGGTTGCCACTTTTGACCGGCAAAACCCATCAGTTGGGCGCAAAATCCTATCGGTTGGCACCGATTTTTGCATCCTGGGGGGATGGAAAGCGACATTTCAGGGGAGTCTTGTTAAAGACGTCACGTTTTTCTTGAAATGAAAATGGAAGGACTGAGGTCAGTTTTGATTCAATTGTCGAGTTTGCCGCACTTGTTTTAGATTTGTCTCTGCGATTAATTTTTTTATGATCGGAAAAATATCGGAAGAATATTCTTTATGATACTCCCGTCATGGAACCTCCCTGAAGCTGGTTTCTAAAGATATTGTTATTTTTGGTATTTGTGCATATCTCGTGCATAGCGGGTGGAGATAATTTATTCATCGCACAATACGTAGAAAAATGTCACACTACAATATCATAAGAATATAATGATAGCCACTAATTCGTACCCGAAATATCTAGTTACTTGTATAAAAACAGGACCGACAGACTAACGAATGCATCTCCACTCAGTCGACCAAACCGACTACCGAAAAGACTGGGCTGACGGCCAACGCCTATGCCTTGGATCACCCAAGCTGATCGAGGTTGCAATGCGGGTATCCAAGCCCGGGAAATCATCACAAAAACGGTCCCGAAGACAGCCTACTCCGGTCCCGAGAGGCGGCCAGGTGGGACCTGGACGGCGGGGACGGCGCAACGGCGCGGGTCCTCGCCACAAATCGGCTGTCATCCAAACCGGAATCGCCAGAGCTTCCTTCGGCGATTGGGGCGACTTTAACGAAGCGCCCCCCATATGGATATCTTTATTCGACGGCCGGAACAATCATCATCATCACATTTCAGGGGGCGCCATCAAGCTTTCAGGGGGCGCCATGGCCATTTCAGGGGGCTCCGAGGGTCGATAGAGGGGGCACGTGCCCCTCTTTGCTCCCCTGGATCTGCGTATGATCCTCCCACTTTGGGGCAGCCATGTGATGACTTGGGTGTCTCGTTCCTTAGTCCATCAGCTTTATCGCATTCAATGTTCCGAATTTTCGACCGGTAAACCCTCTTCACTCTCGGGGCGTGAAGCTCAAGCCCGATGCAATTATTTGCTGCTGATGTTGTCACTTTGCAGTTTGTTAGCAAAATATCAGTTTATTCTGCTTTTTGCTGTGATGAAAACATATATTTTCGTCCCCTGACACAGTAACGTGTTTTCTGTATCCTTTAGACTCCATAAAAGTCATTTTTGGACCTGTAAATTTCCAGAAAGAGGGTACTTTCTCGCCCAATTGAACTACGGCTTTCCCTGAAATGATTACGATACTCCTTGAAATGGCTAATGACACCCCACTAAAATTTTGCAGGGGAGGTGGTGTTGCATCACCCACTAATACTTGCCGAATATTTCAGGATCGTCGTTCAGGTCTTGAAAATCTATACGGACTATAGAACATTTATTGCGCGTGTTTTGCACAAACATACCTTTAGCTCCTAACATCAGAGAACTACTGACTCATGACTGGAGGCATGTGAGGGTTATTTGGACGTCAGCACACGTATTCACACGAATCTCTCACGGTTCCTCTCCTCATAAAAAGGTCACACAAACAATTCCAAAATCCAATGGTGATGATGTGTGGACTCCATTGAATCACATCAGTCTTAATTCTAAGTCAGAGCTGAGGGCCTATCCATAAATTACGTTACATGTATTCTTATAATTCTAACCCCCTCCCCTCATGGTAATACTTGCTTACGCCCTGTTGTAACGTCTAACAAAACGGTTGCTGACTTCCCGCTCCCCCTTGTTTTTCCTTCTGTACTTTATGGACGGTCTCATATGTTTCGGAGACCATCTTTCGATACTGTCCTAGGTCAGGGCCTATACCTAAAGAAACTGCTTCTAATACATTACAAAGGCTTTGGTTTATATCGAACTGATGTGGTCAGAAAGCGTCTGGACGGGATTGAGACAGAACACGTGTTTTGTCGATTACAACACAAACTACCCTATGATCAGAAACATTTCTCGATCACAGTGAGGAAAACTCCGCACATGATCGAGGGATACAACGCCCTCCCCCCATCTCCGAGCATCAGAACAATGTTCCATAATAAATACTTTGGTAAACACATGGAGCTGCGCGCCTCAGGGTTCGGTGGGTGAGCAAGTCAGTGAGTCCCGTACGAACGCACGCCCCTTTCCGTGACCGCCACGGGGCGGGGAATCTCTAAGAAAACCCCAAGGCGATCACAAATGCGGGCACCCGGCCCATGTGTCATGTTATGTGCGTGTGTGTGTGTTTACACACGCACGGAAAATGACGCACCACCGACGCAAGGCGGGCCGAGCAATAATGCTGAAAAACGATAGCTTTCAAAAGAAGACACTATATGTTTACAAAGTTAGGACCCTCCGCATAAAGAGGGGATGTTATGTGACTGGGTGAGACGTTTTTTATATTTTTTCGGGATGGAAGAAGTCGTTAAATTTCCCTGAGGTTCTCACGGAAAACAGTAAACAAGGATATTACGGAAATATTTCTGATATATTTACCAGGATGGAAAAGGACTAGCTTAGTTTGGGAGGAAGAAAGTGGGTCCACAAGGTTTGGTCACGAAAGTGGACGAAGTAGTCGAGGATCCTACAACTAACTAGCTGCTAACTGACGCAAAGAGCGTAGCCAATCCACAGCCATGCTTGAAATGTCATTTGGCTAGCTTTGGTCCATCCCAGGTGACAGTTGTGCGAGCTGCAACTGTTTTCTTATTTAGAGAAATCAAGACAAAGGCTTTAGCAGTCTGCTTTCGGACAAATACTGGGCCCGCCCCTGCGAGAGCACCTGTTACTGCGACCCGTCTGACCTTGCCCGCAGCGGTTCTTGTTTACCTGAAGGGTCGTAAAGCGTGGAATGCGGAAGCGTACTACGGTTTACAACCAACGTGTCACGTGGGCGGTCTGTGTATCGAAATGAATGAACGAATGACCTGACATCTGTTGTTGGGGAAACAGGGTATTTGTTCTGACGGGTCATGTCGTGTGGTGCATGTGTCGAGGGTAACGCACCCTTAATCTGGTCCTCCATGAAAACGTGTTAGCAGCAGACAACATTACACCAGTGCATTCGATCAAACTACTTTTGAAGGCTCAAGCGTGGCGTATCCTCCTTCTTCTGAGATATCTTATGACACCAGCAGTAGCCCAAAACGATTATTACAATATACATATTTGGATGCTATAAACGAAACACCACAAGCTTCTAAGACATGCTACAACATGTCGATAGCTAGGTTGAGTATGCTGTTTCCACAAAATTGACACATGTATACGCTCTTCTTCACACTTCTCTTTCATTCAATGGTTTTATCCCCTAAAATTCCAGGACAAAAAAAAGAGAGAAAAAAACACTAAACCTTACTTGAGAGTGAATTAAACAATTATACCACGAAAATTTCTTCCTTGAATGTTTCGAAAATTGAATACATTTCACTTAGCCACTTTCTTGATTCTTTTTCTTGTATGAAATCATGAGTTCCGCATGGGGGAAGGGGAGACGCGTCCGCCCACTTTTGAGAGTGGGGAAGGACTGAGTATTTCCCCCACTTTCACGCAGGTCGCATCACGTTGTTCCGAATACTGAAATCACGATAGCGAATAACGATGAACGGGCCTCCTGTAAACACACTAATTAAAGCCACAATTTCTGTGCGACAGCTGACTTTGGATATAGACGCCCAGTTTAGTCTCTCAGGGGGCCCTTTGCTAGCACAATGACTCCGATATCAAGTCAGAAACCTTCTGCAAAATCAAATTTCAGTGGGCCCCAGGCCAGCTCAATCGGCCCAGCACCAATCCAGGGTGCCAGACGAGCCAAGGGCTCCGAGGAGCTCAGGGGGCCTAAGATCAGCACAATGGGCCCAGATAAGCTAATTAGATCCATTCGGGGGATGAGGTGGCTTAGTGGATAGCACCCTTGTCTTCTAGGCCACCGGTCACGGGTTCAAGTCCCGGCGGAGCCTCTGAATAAGTCGATCTGATCCCCAAAATCCCTTCCAACAGGGTGAGAGTTGGCGACGCCGTATGACCCTGCCAGTTGGTGCGTCGTTAAACCCCAACAATTATAATTAGATCCATTCCAGTTAAACGGGCCCAATGCTAACTCAAGGCTCTTGCCATTTCAAGGGACACCGATCCAGCTAGGGGCCATAGAACCAAGATACGAGCCTCTTACATAATCCCTCTCTGGGAGCCTAGACTAGCTCAGGGCTTCCGTTGAGATTCTACCTCAGAGGTCTTTTCAGCTCAGGAGTCCCAAAGCAGCTTTAGCCCCAAGGTCAAGCCAAAAAGCTCCTATGCAAGACCCTCTCCATGGCCCAGAACATCTCAGATCAATTTTGCGAATCTCCCTCTCAGGAGACCCAACGTAAATTCAGGGGCCCAGGCCAACACAAGGGTTACAAGATCCGCATGGGGAGCTTAACCATCGACACGTGTCCTAAATAAGCTCAGAGGGCCAAACTCTCAGCCAGGAATTTCGCTGGGATTCCGCTGGGGCCCAGCCGGCAATTTTGCGGGGTGTCAGCTGGATGTCTCAGTGGGGCTGAGTGGGCGTATTAATTCGTCTTTTATTGGGAGCATAGCGGAATCCCGGCAGAGGACTTCGCTGGGCATCGGCAGGGCGCTAGCCGGGTCCCGGCTGCGAGGAGATCAATTTGGCCGGGCGTTGTGCCTGTCCCCAGACCGCACCTTGCTGGGACGTTGCTGTTGTGCTGGGTCCTGACCTTAGCGTGTTTGGGCCCCCTGAGTTGCAGCTTTAACTCAGGGGGCCCAGCACGCCGATGGGGCCCAAACAAACGTAAGAGCAGCTTGGGAGGCCCAAACAAACGTAAGAGGGCCAGACCAGCGGATGCCTCGATGAACTCACGGAGCCTTCAGATAAGCACAAGAGGGCCGTAAACAAGCTAAATGGGTCCATACGTTAAACGGACCCGATACCAACCCAGGGGCGCTTGTAAGCTCAAGAGACACTATTCCAGATATGGGTCATATGGCCAAGTTAAAAACCTCTTATTTAATTCATTTCAGGGGCCCTTACCAGTTGAGGTGGCCCCAGGTCAGCTTGTGCCGCAAGACAAAGTCAGTAAATTCATGTAAAATACCCTCTCAGGATCCCGGATCAGCCTAGGGTCCCATGAAAAACTCTATTTAGGAGGCCCAAACCCAACTCAGGGGGCCCATCAGCTGAAAGGGTTCATACCGTTAAGAGGTTCCAGACCAGATAAGGGGCCCCTGACGGCTCGGAGCGCCAGTCCAACACCGATATTTCAAGATCAGCGAGAGGACCCTGACCATCTAAAAGTACGTCAGATCAGTTTATGGACTAGGCCTGTTGTGGGGGTCCAAATCGGCTGAGCGGGCTCTGAAAAAAACTCAGGGGACAGACCAGCTGGCCCCGCGACGATCCCAAGGGACCTAGATCAGCGCAATAGCGTCCGGACAAGCTAGAATGCCGATACCAGTTTAAAGGGTTCAATTCTAGCTCAGGGGTCCTTGCCAGCTCAAAGGACATCAATCCAGCAAGGGGCTCAACGACCAAGCCAAGGACCTCCTACGTAAATCCTCTTATGGGCCCTATACCAGCTCATAGCCGCCTCACTAATTCCATATAAAGGGTTCTTTCCAGCTTAGGGGGTCTCAAACCAGCGTGGGTCTAATGCCGAGCCAGTAAGTTTAAGTACAATACCCGCTCACGGCCCCTGAACAGCCCAGGGGCTACCTGAAAAAAACCAACTCAAGGGCCGATGTCAGCTGATACCAGTTAACGGGCCGCGACAAGCTCAGGGAGCCCCAGTGCCAACACATGGGTTTTGAAATCCGTTTGGGGGCCTGGTTATATAAAGGTGCCCCAGATCGGCTGTGGGGACTCAATATAAACTCAAATGACTCGCAAGAAAAAACTCGGGGACCCAGACATGCTGATGGACTCCAAAGCCGCTCAGAAGGTCCAGAAAAAAACTCAGGGGACGATACTGGCTGGGGGCTCCAAGCCCAAGTCCAGAAACTTCTGTGCAAGTCTCTCAGGGGCCCATGTTTGCCACATGACCCTGACAGTTGGTGCGTCGATAAGCCCCCCCGGGCTTCAGATTTTCTCAGGGGCCCCTAGGGAAGCTCCATCTCATTGGGCCCAAAAGCCAGCTCAGGGGTCCCCAAACCATCTGAGGAAGGCCCCATACCAATTCAGGAGGGTCAGATAAGATAAAGGGCGCCAAAGACCCCACCGGTCTCAGTGCCAACACAGGGGCTCAGCTCAGCCCATGAGTATTAATAAGCAGCCCCCAGAACGACCCAAGGGCCCCTCCGAAACATGGATCTCAGAAGGCGCAAATTTAACTCAGAGGTGCAGACCAGCTCAGGGGTCCGAAGATCACCTGGCAGACTCCATATGAGTTCAGGGGCCCCGGACCAGATAAGGGGCTCAAAATGAGCGTATAGGCCCATTTCCCAACTCGTAGGGGTCCAGTTGAGCCCAGGGGTCACAAGATCAGTGCACGGGACCCAAACATGTAAAGGACCCAGACCAGTTCAAAGGCCAGCCCAGTTCAAGGGTCAGGGGCCCACATCAGCCCAGAGCCTAGTCTATTTCAGGTACCACAGACTAGCTTAACTTCACGAGGTTCCAAAACTGCTAAAGGAGCCCACTGGGGGAGGGGGAGGCAATACAAACGCGGGGTTTCCACACGCCAATTTAGTGGTCCAGCTCAGCTCCGGGGCCGTGAATCAGCTCAAGGGGCGCCAAATCAACTCAGGGGTCTTAAAACGCGCAGTGGAAGGGTCCTAAAGCGCCTTCACCTATTTTTTCCAAGGTGGCCGGAGAACCGTTCTTTACCAGAATACGTTACTCGGCCACATTTGAGAGAATTCATAAGTGCGTCGGCTGGTGAACGAGTTTGGAAAACTGTTTAATAATTTACAAACATATGATCTTTGAAAATCAGACTTATGTATATTTTGAGACCGTTGCAATCTCGCGGTAGCACCTGTTCGCCTGCACTGCAGACCGAGCGGTGACGTAATAACGTCATATAATCAGGTTATATGTTAGGGTCCCCGCGCTTGAAGTTCAAGGTCACATATTAAAGTCATTGGCCCAAGTGTTCTGGACAGATGTCATTGCTCAGTATAACGTATGATATGCTATCACTTCATAGTTAATGTTTTTGTTAGTGGCAATGCCACAGGTTGAGGTCAAAGGCCTTTTAAAGGTCCAACCTTCATTTCCCGCCAAAAAGCTGCTACAATGCCAGTTATATTGTAAATTATTGGGAATATGTCATGTTAATCATAGGTCAGTGACCTGGAATGGCCTTGAGCTCAAACATTCGGAGGATATTATGTGGGACATTCCCTCTATGGCCTTAGTCCACTTTCAGTGTATTCCTGGCTTTTTCTGTGCATTCACAGAATTTTCCGATAGGTCTCCAGCGCGGCCCATAAATGACCTTTACGACCTCGTTTGACCGTTAAGATACTGACAGGTCAATAAATCTTAGCCATTACGCTGATCGCCATCCCCCCACGCACCCCCAACGGGTGATTAGCTAACCCTCTTGGTTTCCGAGATCTCGGAAGTGCCTGAGCATCTCCTAAAGTGCCCCCTAAGGGTGGCACTTTAGGACACCCCTCCACTGCACGTTGACGCCAGACCCTTCTCCAGCGAAGGTGTTAAGGTAAGAGCATGACTCCACACTAAATCTCGTGCCCTCTGTGAAAGACCGACTTAGGGTGCTGCTTAGTTCAGCTGAAGGACCGTAGACCAGCTCGAGGACCCGGACTTTTCCTGACACAGAGCCGTTGCGCCGCCCCTGGCCTCTAGCACTCCTATTCAAAGAAGATGCAAAGGGACAGATAGTCAAATCTTGCCTAAGCCGATCATAAAAATGCTGCGAATAGAACTATCATTACTTATGGGTCGGGAAAATATTTTGTGCGGGCAAAAGTGGTAGGATCCGAGCTGACCCCTCCCCTCCCCGCTCAGTTTCTCTCAATTTCTAAATCAGGGGGTCCTGATCCCTAACCCCCGGGATATCCACCCATGCGCGCAATCATGCAGAAAAGGGTGGCTTAAAGGGGTTGAGTGCCATACATGTTGCATTGGGGCATCCTAGGGCTGAAAGGGAGGGGGAATCGTCAAAACAGGGCGCCCAACCACAAAATTGAGGGCGGCCGGAGGCAAATGAGAATGGTCCATGTTGAGGTGGGGCACCACGAGGCTGTAAAATAGCAGACACTTCTCCCCGCGATCACCGCTGCTTCTCCCGTGCTGCCTGCCGCTGACGCCCTTCGCTCCGCCCGCTGCTCGCCTCGCGCGGTTCTACCTGCGCGCCGTCGCGTTTCGGCCCGCTCTGTGGGGCTGGATGGATGGGACGTGCATCATTCTGGGCTGTCAGCACTCATCCCTGTACGTTTTAAGACTTCATACGTGTACCTATTCATGTTATCCTAAGTTTGTGTACAGGCATGTTGCCCGTGAATGTGAGAACATGTATGGGTACATAAAGGCGGCCAATCGGGCACTATGGCCCAATATGCCAATAGTGGAGAAGGGGCGAACAATCATGCTGAAGAGAGCGACCAGAAGTAGACGAGGGTGGTCCATGTTGCAGTTGGGCGCCTCAGGGCTGAAAGGCGGTGGCTAATCATAAAATATAGGCACCCAATCGCAAAGAAGAGGGCGGTCGGTAATCGATGAGGACGGTCCATGTTCACGTGGCGCGCCCAATAGTATGCCAGGGGAAGCTGGTTCGAAATTAAGGGTGGCTAACAGTGAACAAAGTCAAATTAAAATGGTATTTTCTTTGCGTTTTGGTCTAGCATTGGTGTTTTGTACCCAAAGTGTCGCCAACTGCGGGCGCCTTCGGCGCCCGAAATCGGCTGTGTCCGTCCTTGGGTCCTAAGGGGGACGACAGCCCCTTTGCCCCCTGGATCTGTCGCTGTAGTGACCACAGGAGCTGGGCTCATTATTACGGTATTCCGCAAGGGGATCCAGTTGGGCAAGGTCGCCCGTGATGTGGTAGGGGATCCGACCCCATCTTCAGGGGACCTGGTTTGACTAGGGACACTTGATTATGATAAGTGACCCTCTATGACTTTAGGGGCGTGGGACTATGTAAAGTGATCAGCTTATGACTATATGGTGCTTGATAGGCATCGCAGGCATAGGAGCGTCCAGAATATTGAGGGTGAGGGCAGCATGTGTTTTCAAGTAATTTTTTCCACTTAACACGATGGGGCTAATGCTAAACATATTGCTTATTTGGGGGAAGGGGTGTCATGGCCCCCTGGCCCCTGTTCCTACGCCTATGATAGGTATCATGGAAAAAATGTTATTGCACGAGGGAACAGGGTTATGCTATTATCGGGGAGCCTGGTTGTGACCACCGGAAGCCACGACTCTGGATTGGTGGGATATTTCCAAACGTTGGCGGGGCTTGCTTGGATTCCACCAAAGATGTGGAAAGCTGCACCCATTGACAATGACGTAGCCCACCTTTTCTCTGTACACATGATTTTTGGCGCAATTGCTCATTGCTCGGGGATTTGCATGGGACTATCATTACGGGGCTAGCGTCGCTGGAGTGGCAGAAGTGGAAGCTGCTAACTGAACTTGGCAAAGTTGCTTTGTGTATTTCCCGCAACAAAAGTCTCGTTGCCATAGCAATTATAACATCCCAATCGTCAGCTGGCGCGACAGTGAACGTGCGCGTTTTGCAGAACAAGGGAATTTTTGCACGGAAAGCGTTTACTTTACCCTCGTTCTGTTAGAATTTATCCTGACTTCAGGAGTGTCAGGATAAAAATGTCACCATAAAAATGTCACCATAAATTCAACGTCGTAGAATCGTGTCAGGCTAAGCGGAAATATTCATTATGTATGAAATAGTCCGTTTCTAGAGTAATTTGTGGCACTGAACACGAATCTGGCAGCAGAAATGCCGTATCAGATCAGAATTTTGAGATCCAGCATGTCTGTGTGTCGTCTTTGTGCAAGCCTTCTTGGCATCGGTGACATTAATAGTACAAAACCCAAGAGGTCTAGGAAAATGAACGTTTAGGTGTTTGTGGAGGCTATGGTATTCTACCTTAAACCCGATTTTCATAGACCTAGGTCAATATATTCAAGATAGAATGAGGCCATATAGGTCAAATTCTGTATATGCAGGGTAGCCATTGGGAAATGCGGTGATTATACGATGAGAAGCCGGATATGGAGAGAAAGTGACCTAAAGTAACGGAGGAAATGTCTGAGGCAATGTTCTCTGAAACTTTTAGGCCAAGGTCGTTCAAGGCCATTGACCTTTGACGTCAAAATATTACATTTTGCCTATAACGTGTACTGCAACTAGCACTATGGCAACCGTCGGGCGGAAAATAAGGTTTGACCTTGACCCATGAACTTTGTCTTGAACCTGCAACTTTGAGCTCAGGATTGAGTGACCTAGCGTATGACGTCATAGCATGATATCCCTACGTCATATTAAGCGGCATCATCCGACCAAAGGCACTAGGGCCAATGACCTTGAAATGGTGGTATGACCTTGACCTGTAACTTTTTACTTAGACTCGACCTTCAAGGGAGGTGACTCTGACATAAAATCCTCATCATATAATGTTGCGACGTCACCTCTGGGTCTACAATACCGGCGAGCTTGTGCGGCCGAGCGCAAACCTTGTTCAGTGTACAATTTTCATGCACTTGAATGCGAGGTAGTTTTTCGTTGCAATAAATTCACATGTATATTGATAAGCTGCATTTTCTGGGTGATCCGGATTCTCGACATCCTTGATCTATATTTTTCCACAAAAGGCTAGGCTGATGACAGTGTGTGGAAAGTGTAGAGGCTATACAACAGGTATGCTTTGGAGAAGAAACCAGGTCCGATGACAAAAAACGGTTACTAAATTTGAAATCAGCGGTATCGAAATAGGCAGAAACAGGTGTTCACGTGCCGGATCAATTTTGTTCGTTGACCAGTGTTATCTTCTTTTTACCGCGCTGCTGTTTAGTGTCCATCACGTGGCAACTGCTGAGGCTATGCGCTTTGGCTATATTTCCCTGTTAAAAGGTTATGTGGAAGGGGTTAACGACATGCAATTTGAACTGAAAGATAAAGTTCAAGCTACAAAGATTTTACAGCAGGCCCAAGGGATGGCCTAATTCTAAATAAGAAAACATGTCGAATCACAATAAACATCTCTAGACTTGGATGGTTTCTATAATCGCACTCAGCCCCCAGTCAAGCTGTGGGTTTTACAGTAAATGTAATAAAAATAACAGCTTCTGATACCAAAACTGTGCCCAGCCCTTCCGGTCCCTATTTAAATGTGCTTCTTGTGCTATTAGACTATTCCGTAAGCTAGCTCACAGCATGAATTGCACCCGGATTTTCCGCACTGGATCTTGTTTGTTCTTTCTGCTTACACCAGACTTGTGTAAGTAAATAATGATTTGATTTCATTGAGACTAATCAGACTTGTCAGAAAGGCTTCTTGTACAGTTGTTCAATTTTTCCGTGAAAAAAGTAGTCATAACAACCAATTCACGTATTTACTACACCATCCACCAATTATGCAATATTTGTCATTGACGGCAGTGGCAAGAGTGAAGATCTCGGGGGAGGGGGAGGGGTCAAGATCCTCTGGATTTTTGGTATCCTATTGGCTTTGCATAGGGGTTGTGTTACCGTGTATGTGTTGACCAATTCAGGACCCCCGGATCGAGTAAAGGTCTCCAGCCCCGTCAATAATAATTGTTGGGGTCTAACGACGCACCAACTGCCAGGGTCATACGGCGTCGCCAACTCTCACCCTGTTGGAAGGGATTTTAGGGATCAGATCGACTTATTCAGAGGCTCCGCCGGGACTTGAACCCGGGACCGGTGGCTTAGAAGACAAGGGTGCTATCCACTAAGCCACCTCATCCCCCTCCAGTCCCGTCAAACGGCCTTGTTATTACGCTAATTCTGGAAATTGCAAATAGATTGACGAGTGAAAACTGCATACTTAGAAAACAAGCCGAAATAATGTCTTGCGCAAGAATTCGTAAGAAAATAACCTCCAAAATTTCCAGATGTTGGATGCTTGAAGTGCATGCTTCCTTACTTTCCCTGTAATTATAAACACGACTCGAACAGAAGAGACGTTCTGTATGTTCTTCAGTGCAACGTTACACAGTTTCTTCAGGACGTTTGTACATTAATGTGATTCATTCGCATAATGGGTAATCAGTTACGAAATAAAATTATGTTTTTTGGGCCGACCTCATTAGAATCAACACTTCTAAAGAAACAAAAAAGGCTGGTGATCACTGTACCCAGATCAGACTATCATTATTTTGCGTTGAGATATTTCACACAGATATACTAGCTGTCTCAATATAATCCGGCACCACCTGGGTTTTTTTCGTGCACACCGCCGTCTGGGGGATGCGGCCGGACCGGATTGGACTATCGATCTCAGGATCGGGATCTCGGGACTACCGAGGCTGGACTACGATCTTGGGAACCGAAAGTGATACGGAAAATTTGAAAAGGCCTCTGAAAATACCTTAACGTACTTTACTCCGAAGCCTTTTTGAGCCATACCTGTTCATCCGTGACGTCACAGGGGGACAGAATGGGTCAAATTTAGACCCATTTAGAAAGTCCATTATAACACGGGAATCATTAGACCTAGAACAAAAAGACATCAATGTGCTTTTCTTGACCCAAAAAGTCAAATGGCATGTGTCTTGACCTTGCAAGATGACCTTATGACCCTGACCTTAGATCAAGGTCGAATAATTACCTTTCAAGGTCATGCAGCATATCATTCCAATCCTCGGGTCATGTTCATTGCTATGATACAAAATTTAAGACTATCATGTTTCGTTCAAACGTTTCAGACTCATGCAATTTCGAAAACCGTGGCCTTTGGTGGTCTTTGGTAACCTTGGTATTGACCTGACCTCAAAGTGGACAACAGCACACACATTTTTTTTTGTTTCAAGAGCTTTCGAATGATGTTAACACACGCACTGGAGGGAGGCCTCGGAGGCCCCCCAACTGTTTTTCCAAGGTGGCCGGAGAACCGCTTGTAGCCGAAAAATGAAACGTGGCCACATTTAACAGAATTTAATAGCGCGTTGACTGGTGAAGACTTTTTGAAAATCGGCCGATAATTTTTTTACTTATAGGCTTTCAAAGTCAGACCTGCATTTTGAGATCGCCGTAAACGCGCGGTCGGACCAGTTAGCTTGCATTGAAGACCGAGTGGTGACGTAATCACGTCATATAAGCGGGACATATGTCAAGGTCACTTCACATGAAAGTCAAGGTCAAGGTCATATCTGCACTTTCAAGGT
Organism: Lepas anatifera; assembly: GCA_034440635.1. NCBI lineage: Eukaryota > Metazoa > Arthropoda > Thecostraca > Lepadidae > Lepas > Lepas anatifera. Next base: position 106,399 of record JAOTON010000640.1, on the reverse strand, counting down.
CACTGACCACTGTGCGTCCGGCCAAATGACGTTACTCCGTCTGACACATATTATGCTATGACGGCATCGGTAGGGTACCCCAATACAAAGGTCAAGGTCAGAGGTCAAGGTCAAAGGTCATTGGGAAAGGTCAATCCTCATTTCCCGCCAAACAGTGGCTACAGTGTTAGTCAAAGTGTAAATAATAAGTAGTATACCATATAGTGACCTTAAAGGTCAATTGCCTTGAATGACCTTGACTCAAAAGTTGTAGGGAAGCCTCTTTGAGACCTCTTCTCTATGAACCTTGTCTGCCTTAGCTTATTCCCCGCCATTTTCCAGCATAATCACTGCATTTACCAATCGATCCCAGCATGGCCAATGTTTGACTTTTACGACCTCGTTTGACCTTAAAGATATTGACCTAGGTCAATGAAAATTAGTCATCATGTAGATCACCATAGCCCCCCACCCACCTACTAAGTGGCGTTTTTCTAACCCTCTTAGTTTCCAAGATCTTAGGGGGCCTACCAGGCCCCCTCCAGTGCGCGTTAGTGCCAGACCCCCTCCAGTGCGGGTGTTAAGAAGCTTAATTTAGCTTTTCTAGAAGCTGAGTTACACCCTGGTTTTATCAGCCTCATCTTAGCAGAAAATAATCGTCGTACATAGGTTTCGAAATTACGTCATAACTCGTTGATTTTATCTGACCTAATGCCAATATTTGGTCATAAGTTGTCAAATTCATCAACCCAGAGTTCTGCAAAGTGATGCGTGTCGCATATGAATCGGCTCTGAATTATTTACGAAAAAGCGAGGGGGCGGTGGTCCGATCTGACCCGGGCGAAAAGGGTTAGATAAATAACCTATTCAATTTGCAGCACGGAGGAAACGTTTAATCACGCTCCTGATGAGTGAGTATTTTTTATTTTCCTGCCGCACTTTTAGCTGCCACAGAATTGTGCAGCTGTTGAATTTTCATTCTGAGTCCGGTCATATTAAATTTCAGCCGCAGCGATGCATACACACCGACAGGTCTTCTCACAACAATAGAACACAGGACCTGCTCTGACGTTTTGGTTTTCTCCCGTTTTCTTCTGGCAGAGTGCATTCACAGCGCTTTGAAATTGCTTTCAGAGCATGAAATGAGATCCAAACGAGCATTTGAGGCACACTATAGAGATGTATGAAAAACAGCAGAGGCATGCTTCGCACAAACCCGGGCTGAATAAAAATCGTCATGGTCTCAAGCGTCGCCTCCTAACCCTCGTGATGATTCTGGTGTTTGCGACTTTTACCTTTCCAGTGGGAGAAGACTTCCCCATCGAACATGCATGGGCAAACGATAAGGGGCCAAACAATGTTTCTATTTCTGGAAATATGGCTTAGTGTGTCTTCTTATTATCCAAATCGCAGTCTCTTAATTAAGCCCCTCTCTAGGGTAATGTTGAAAGTTTGCACTTAATGAAATTGGTTTGAGACAGTTAACAGGATTACGGGAAGGCCAAAGCATGCATTGTATCATTTTATCACGTTTCATTTGCTGGTTTTTGACATTGCTTAAAATTTGGGCCATCTCAGTCATAGAAGAAATACACGCCTCTGTTTCAACACTGAATTTAGCGCAGATATCTAAAAGGACCTGAGGCCCACGTGGTCCTCACATCAACGTTTTGTGCAAACTATTTATTTTGTGTCTTTAATTACCTCGTAAATTCATCTGTCTAGCTGTTACCAACGCACGTCGCCCACCCTCCTCCCCGAGGCGTTCCGAGCCACGTGACCCAGATCGCCTCAGGCGCGTGAGCAAACACCGGGGTTAGCCGACGTGTCACCCGGCCTTGACTGCACCGATGTATAGCGGGAACCAGACAATTGGAATAGGCTCCATACAAAGAAGCTCCAAATATTTCCATTTCCTCCAGTGCTTACGAAAAATGTGTAGTGAAGACGTTACGACGAATTTAGAACAGATTAGGTTGAAAAGAAGCACTTTCAAATGCTTTGACGGTTTTTTGTGTGCTTATAAGAGTGAGGAAACTTTTTTTTAACATCACCAGAAGGCGAACCCAAAGAGGTAATGGGAAAGTGCCCCCCCCTCCTCCACCGCCGATCAACCCAACAGGCGCTCCCACATCTCACCCCCAGTAGCCTCGGCACTCCCCTCTTCCCCACCCTCACCTCTCATCTCACTTTTTACCCGAGGTGACGTTCTAAGGTGGAGGCAATACCGCCTTAAACTGCCATTGTTTTGCTCACGATTTTGCCCTCTGATGGTAGCGCTACTCCGCGTGATGCTAATGCCTGATTATTGAGCGCAATTATAAAATTATTCTCCTGACCTGCACGTCTTCGCCAAGAGTTCGACCTCTGTAAGAGGCTCAAAAGCTTTGAGTTGACATCTCGAATCCAAACAGCCTCCGGTCCCCTACGTTTGATTAAGGCATTTACTAACGAGTCATTTTTTCAGCGTCGACGACATTCAAAACCAAGCCACAAGTTATCGATATTTAGCCGCAGGCTTAGCCCTATTCTTGTCAGGTTCCTGCTTACTCCTACTCCTGTCAGAAAATTATTGGTCTGCCTTGGTATGTCTTGGTCTAACTGTGTAATATTTTTTCAATATTCGGTCCTGAATGCATGCCCCATTCATTGCACTTAGCATGCTAATATACGCTTGTATTAGCTAAAACCCACTGAATTACAATACCTGCGCATGTCTGAGGCGTCGTATTATCATATCATTAAGAGTTAGGAGTATGGAATGGTTACTTCGGCTTCTCCCGGCCACCCTGCAAATAATCTATTCACTCTGCAAGAATACGGTCCAACTATATCTGAAACTCCTAATATTGAGTTGCTGGAACCGCGCCTATCAAAATAATTATACACAAATGTGAAAAAGAGTACCTCCTGACAATGTATTCATAAAATTAAAACATTTTAACTGATCTCAACATTGTTACTTATGGCTTTGTTGTATGAAAAATGCCTTGTGCACCATAATACTCGATTTGCGAATATATGCTCCCAAAATACCGAGCCATAGCTCCCACATACCACGACTGACGTTGCTTTTGAAGTGTTGTGATGAGTATGAAGTAATTAGATTCCCTGACAGAAACAGGGTTAGCCCATTGTCTTTATTCAAAGTGCAGTTTCATGTAACATAGATAGCTGAGATGAGATGAGATGATGGCTGAGAATTTTTAGGTCTGGAGTACAAGTGAGCAAGGATGTTTCCTCAACCGAGAGTTCAGAGATATGCAAGCGCACAGATTTATCATACGCTCTACAGAAAGAATCGCTAGATGAACCCACGCTGGAAGAAACTGTGAATTAAATATTAAATAAAAAAGGATGCCAAAGTTGACAGAGATATGTGGAGCAGACTAGATGATAATGACCCAAACAACACTTCTATCGAAATACGAATACCTCAGACTGTCAAACAAGTTCAAGACTTTGCTCCGCAGAGAGCAACTCCATCATTAATGCATTTGACTGATCCGTGATGAATGTGATCCCCATTAAAGGGATAGTCCCGACTGCGGAAAATAGGCTGGTGGCACTGGTGCGCTGATAATGACGCGGTAGCATCAGTGGAAGCTGGTGCTGGCGGGCACCGATGATCCGGTCGGGGGCGGGGACCGCTGACTGACGAGGGGCCAGCAGGGTGGCACGCTGGGCCGAGCACGGCTGATGAGCCGATGCCCCCAGGGCGTCAGCGGACCCTCCTCCCAGCGCGGCGCGGCGGCGTGCCACGCCGCGGCAGTGGCAGCAGTGTCAGCGCCTTGGTGCCGGTGCGAAGTCGATCACTGCCGGGGGACGCGCCAGTGGTCCCCGCGGGGCGCTGTGGTGACGCCGTGACCTGGCCGCGGGTGCATCGTTAGCAATCGTGTTCGCTGATTGCTGACGAGGTGATGTGATTGGTGAATAAGTGGTGGTGACGCTCTGATTGTCAGCCGGGCGAGGCCGTGATTGATTGTGGTAGTGCTAACGTGAGATGTGTAGTTTACGGAAGGCACCAGACATGGAAATCTGAGTAAGACAAAACGGATGGAGCTGGAGCTGAGCAAATATGCTGGCATTTACAGATGACGTATACCGGCCAATATGGCCCGGAAAGCCAAAGATCCATTGCAATGGCAAATATGGAGTATCGTTTGAGCATGGCGAAGGTGAGTGTTGACCGGGTATTCATCACTCTTGTGCACTGGTTTCGGCAATGAACGACTGCGGCCGCAAATCCTTCAACGAAAGAAAAACAGCACACTGTGTCCAGGATGTCCAGATAAAACCTACACCCGGTCTGTGAAGTGCTGGGGGGCCGTTGCGGGCTCATGCTGATTGTTCCAGTAAATTAGAGCCCATGAATTTAGCACCTACTATGTTCTTGACTTCTGTGCGAGGTGAAGCAGCCTACCCGATGGCTGCCCCCCTCGCTCATTCTTAGAGCTTCGAGGGGAGTACTAGTAGTTGTTTGAAAATGCAGGGAATTGGCATTGCGCCCACTCTCACATCCACCAATGTCTCGACTATGTTGCTGCTGCCCCGCGTGGGTCACAAACAATAGAACATGCCTATATTCAACATTCCTGACAGGTCCGCTTGACCCAGGAAGAGCTAGCCTAGGGGCATAAACATCAGCACCGGCCACTAAAAATGAGTGACCGGTCAATCTTCAACTAGCTGGCGATCAGCAACTTTCCTATTAGAGCTGAAGCCCCATCGGATTTGGGCTCCTTGTTGCATTTTCAATGGATAGTTATAAATCCGTCTGGCTTATTCTTAATCTGATTGAAATTAAACATTTTTGGATGAATGGCATGGGACGGGAAGGGGGCAGGCCCATCTCACCCCCTTTTTCTGACGTTTGTGCCTAAAAATGTAACGCGGTGCTTTTTCAAGGGTGGTCTACATCAAAGCCAAAGGGACTCGGAGGACAATCAAACGCCATTGGAGTACAGCTCACTAATCCACACTACTCGCGTCTGATGAGGTGACTGTAATTTATATATAAGTATGATAAGTGAATTTGCACAAAGCAGGGATATTGACTGGAAAGCTGACCATTCTTTTTGGGTTCAACAAACACTGTATTCCGTTTCCTATTCATGGGCAGTCAATCACACGTTTAACTGGTTCGGGAACGGGCCTTTTCATCGTGCACTGATGCTTTGAAGACATGATAAAATATTGGAATATGGATGGGCACGATTTCTGATACGTTTTAAACATTATTCCATCCACTTGGAGGGTCAATGGGTCCGCCCACCCCAAAGCTCCTGATTTTGAAATTTTATCATTAATGATTATATATATATATATATATATATATATATATATATATATATATATATATATATATATATATAAATGTAGCCTTACGCGGTAGAATAGATCCTACAACAGATTGTTAGGAGCCAAACAGCCCAAATCGTTATATATATATATCGTTATATATATATATATATATATAACGATTTGGGCTGTTTGGCTCTTTAACACGCGCATTGACGGGGGTCTGAGCCACCTTCGCATTGACGGGGGGCGGGTACCCGCCCCCTAAGATCTCGAGAACCACGGTAGGTAGCGAAAAACGGTAAACGGCGTTGGGCTGCCCATCCACTTCTCCATCGAAAACATTTGAACCATTTTTTGTCAGGTCACATTTAAGGTCACGAGAGGTCAAAACATGCCCGTCATAGGGATAACATGTAAATTCAGTTTTTCGGCCATTAAATCTGAACAAGTAAAGATAGAGCAAAACGACTTGAACTATATGAATCCTCTTAGCAAGCCGAATCGAATGATATATAAGTTGACCTTGCTAGGTCAAATCAAGGATTTGACCTGACCTGAGGTCAGGTCAGGGTCAAATTATATAAAAATGCATATCATTAGAACCGCAAAGCCCAGGCGAGTCGAATGCAGCTAAAATAAATGCTCTATCACCATTTGTTACTGAGTTATTCCGTAAAAATCATTTTTCCCATGTATTTCCAACGGAGAGGTCATGCCTCGTACCTGACCTCAGGTCATCGATATCAAAAATACCGGAACATATTTTAGAGAACTCGGTGGGGCCATTATGTGATATGAGTTTCAATCGGATAAGTTTATCCTGCTCCGACTTATGCTATCTTAAACTTTTTTTGAGGTCGGGTCACTTGACCTGTAATGGTGACCTGACCTGAGATGACCTAACCTCAAAATTTTCACAGAAGTTGTAAAAATGATGAGGGAAAAGGTATACCAAGTACGGCGGCGCTACGCGCCGCCGTTTTTCTGCTATCTCCGAAAAACCCGAGGGGGGCGGGTACCCGCCCCCGTCAATGCGCGTGTTAACAATCTGGTGTAGGATCTATTCTACCGCGTAAGGCTACATTTTTTAAACCAAAAATATAATGTCAATCAAAGAGGAAATGCTGGTGAATTATGTCCCTAACGACAGGTGGGTACAGGATCTAACCATCACGTCTACTGAGTGTTGACCTTATACTGCATCACCAGCAGATGCGTCCGGCCCATCCAGCAACCTCTGTGATCACCGAGCCATGTCTGACGCCAACACTCATCTCACTGATTTGGACAATCTCGGGTGTTAGAAGTTGCCAGGGCAGAGAGAAACACAAATAACCAGAACCTGCCGTGCTTCATATAATGCTGAATCTCAGACAACAGACAACAGGTCTCAGCTTCAACGGCGTCCCCTCCCAAACCACTAGCAAGCACTAATGTCTGAAGTGAAAAGACATTGTTTTGTAGAGCAATTTATGCTTCAAAAACTTAGATGCCAAATACAAATAAAGGCAGTATAATGAACTGAGTATAAACGGTTGGATAGTTGTCTGGGTCCCATCATGACTTCATGTTGTTTCATTGGTCTTGAATTAGTCCATTGCTGGCAGTCTTTAGCCTGACACAACCCTGGCACTGGACCAGTTTAAGTGCGCCTCAGTTGTAGCTTCTAGGTGGACTGTTTCCATTTTCAGCCCCGGTTGCGAACCCGGGCAGCTGCAGTCAAGAACTGAATCAGCTCCCGCACCCAGTTGAGTCAGCCACGCTAAAAACAAAAGTTACTTCACACAAACGTTATATTTTTGCTTGTGTGACCTGCTAAATGGGTCTGTTCAGCCGCCGTAAACCCGTCAGGGCTGGCATTGATACAGTCGCGAGCGATTCTCGCTATACGCGGTGGGACCAGGTCACGCAGATAGCGTGAAACCTGAACAACAGAAGCGACCCCAGTAGCTAGACTCACTGAACTGTAATAAGCCTACTGCCCGCAAGGTAACTCCTCTGTGGAATTATCCATAATAATGCCGGGCATGCTGCCCGGCCCAGCAACTGACCGGCCCAGGGTTGATGATGGTGATGACCATGATGATGGTGATGATGAAAATGATGATGGTGGGTTAGGCACATACCCATACCAATTAAAAGCTGGAAACTGTGACAGTGGAATTCAGGTGCTCTGCATGGAGGCATTTCATTTAAGTAAGAATTGAATATAACGCATATATTAAATCACTAAAGGCACGTTGCGCAATGCAAGAAAAGGACTTCTAAATTGAACTGCTACTTAGACGCTGAACTCTGTATTTCGAAAACATGTATTTCGAGTTGGGCCATGGAGTGTTAATATATGTGCTGTCACGACCATGCACCTTGAATAATGCAAATGTGTCGACTACCCCAGGAACTGGGTTGACCAGTTTCTGCGGCTCTGTTGACTTTTCTGCTCAAATACGATGATGAGCAATACTAGTTTATTTTTCACAAGATACGCGTGAGCCTAAATTTTTATACTCGCAAGTCTTAGAAATTATATTTAGCCCCAAGAGAAGGCATACCTGTATCAAATTCATCTGGTGGATCAGTAAGAAGGCAAATCACACAATTTCTCTTATTTTTAATTCCGAACCACACAGAGGAGCAGGCAGTCATATTCAGGCTATTTTTCTTATCCACAGAAATTTTGGTGTACAAAATGTAGTATATTTAAACAAAAAATAGCTCCAAATTATCTAGCACAGTCCTACAATAGCACTCTTGTTGGGAAAACACACACGATCTAGTGAATAAATCTCTTACAGATATGTAGAATATTACTTGATACAATTTCTGGCGAGCAACGCTCCACAAATTCATGTTTTGCCTCTTATATAATACATTCAATTCTTCTCAGAGGCTGTACTGTGACTCGCAATATTTGTCTTGCTTTCATTCGTTAAGAATATTGGTTATTTGTCTTGGTGTTAAGATTAGGGTATCCCAGTGCCTGGGATCATGGGGAAGGCATATCTGACTACCCGACTGAAATGGAGCTCGATCTTTTAGGTAAATGTATTGCATGAAAAAATAACACCATTTTTCCGGACTGATCAATGCACGAGGAACAGAATCTGAACGACTTAGCGAAGCCGAACCCATAGACAGGTTAAATGCATGTTTAGTGCCCCGTGCCTTACCCATATACCCGTAACCGTAGATATAGGTGCCCGTAAGTACCTGCACTCAAAGGGTCGTGTGAAATTCCTTTAAATTTCTTTGAGATGCAGATATTGTGCAGCTCATTCGAACAGAGAGAGAGAGAGAGAGAGAGAGAGAGAGAGAGAGAGAGAGAGAGAGAGAGAGAGAGAGAGAGAGAGAGAGAGAGAGAGAGAGAGAGAGAGAGAGAGAGAGAGAGAGAGAGAGAGAGGGCGAGAGAGCGAGAGAGCGAGAGAGCGAGAGAGAGAGGATTTTTGTATCATAGTTTATTAATAACCACAGCATCGTGTTTGGAGAAAACATCAAACTGTTCTAACTCCTAAAATTGCTACTTTTCTGAAAAATAACAGCCGTAGATAGCTCCAGTAAAGTGATATAGTTTTAACCTTGTGCAATTCCCTTTCCCAACGGCGTTGTTATTGTTGACACAGACCGCTGCGGAGATCACCTGTGTTTTGCGCCGCTCTGTGGCCAGTGGAGCCGATCGATCCAGAGGAGGGCTATTAGGACTTGGACAGCCAGCACATCGCAAAAAGCCGGACACTGAACTGCTGCCTACCGCTGTTGGCGGTACGTCTATGAGCCTAACCTCTGTGTTTGTAACGAAGCGGATAGGCCTTCTGCAGAAGCATTGTTTGGAGATGAAATGTATTACATTGAAAGCCACCGCAGTTCAATTAACCCATTACCGCCCAGCGGGTCATTTTTGTCCTCTGATTTTGACAGGCTGCAGAATCGGTACCAGTGAAGTGATCTTCATGTTTATGATATGGATGTGTGTTTCAGAGTGTCGACAAGCTGGAAAAATGTATTTGAAAATTCTGGGTTTTTATGGGACGATTTTGGTCGAACTTATTTTGGCGAGGTTTTGGTCTCTCGCAATAACATATGGAAAGCTGAAAAGGGTTTGCATGATTGACATTAAGCCAAGACCACTAGGAGTCAGATGGTGAAGAAGGAGTAAGATTTTCTTGAACGGCTTTGCCATGAGACATCGTCAAATATGAAGCGGACAAAAATGACCCACTGGGCGTTGCGGACACCTGCGGGCCGCTGAAAATGAGGAAAAGGATGTGTCCTGTCCTCCCGTCTGGTGCGTTAGGTGCACATTGTTACCTAGAGGGAAGGGAGGCATTGTGGGTCCTGCGAATGCAGGGTTGCCAGTTTATATATTTTTCATCAAATTTGAAGATTTTTTGTGCAATGTCGATACGTTTGGAAACTTTGAAGTTCATGAAATGCTTCCTACCGTTTTCGGGGTCTGTCTTATTTTGGCAATGATTATCACATCATTTTAACGGAAACATGCAAGATGGTTCCTGTATTTTGCAAAGGCATTATTAAATACAATTTTCAGGGGTTTTGAAAACTTATCGAAATTTTGGCACTGACTAAAATCTAGCAGAGCCTTGTCTTTTCCCCTTGGTGGATTGTGTGTAGTGGATAGAGAGAATAGGGAACAGTAGCGGATTGAGGACTTCATTGGGTGGTGGGGGGGGGTTAGGGGTCTGGAGCCTCCCCCGCCATGGCCTCGGAACAGCCCTCAGTAATGCATTTAGGTACTATAGGCACACTGACATTTCGGTAGGGGGGGCTTGAGCCTTCCTAGCCCCCTTGTGTCCACTAATGATTGAAAGCCAATGACCAGCTGACAAAAATGAGTTGGAAATTATAGCGGCCGCCGCGCTGGTTTGTTTTGACGAGATGGTGCAGTGTCAAACGTCTGGAGCAGTATAAAACGGGTGAAAGCTTGGGAAGTTCTATAACTTCTGTCTAAAACGCAACTAGCACTATTTTTGCTTGGTTCTAGTCAAGTGAAACTACCATGAGTGAACATCCCGGGGGTTAGGAGGAGGGGTCAAGACCTGCCTGTTTTTTATCTCCCACAGACTTTGTCTAGGGCTTGGATTGCAGTGCCAGCGTTAAACCATCCAGAACCCCTCCTGGATCGAGAAGAAATCTCCAGCCATGGAGACATAAACATATCGAAAGCATAGTTGTTAGCAATGCCACAGATCAAATGTTTTGCAGGTTGCAGGTCAAATGAATAAGTTGTTTTAAGTGCGCAAGATAGCGGAGCGGATCAAGTGCATATCATAATCATACCATCACAAAATATATTAGTTATGAGGATGAGAAAGATAATGAGCTGACCAGCGTTACAATGACCAGTGGCGTGCCTGGAAATGTGGAGGTTCACATTTATGCAACTATGAAGCGCGCTACTTGTTCCAAAGAAAAGTTGGAAAGATGGAAATGGACCTGTTTGGAGATTTAGAGATTAATCAAGCTAATGTGCACCGCGTGGGGGAGCTAGCGGATTGAGTTCTCAAAACTTTTCATCTGTATGCTGAATATTACGATTTCTCGTTGAAAGCTCATTGAGCATTAGTCACAAAGTCTGGGAGGCGGAGAAGGAAGGGGGTAGAGACAACAGTTTCCCAAAACCTTTGATGTTCACAAATATTCTTAAAATACTATGATGTTCGCAATTTTAGTCTATCCCCGCAAATCATCAGTCTAGGTTAACCACGTTTGTATACTATTTGCAAATATGCTGTTAGTGTTGTCTTTAATTAAACCTTAAGAGCATAGAACTGTCTAAACATTTTACTATGGCCTATATGCAAGAGGAAATAAAAACACTTCACAGAACTGCAGTAAAAGCGATGCGCATTGAGCCGCTGAGTGCGGTGACAGCGCCGCCCGGGAGCCGGCCGCGCAGTGCCAGCCGATGTCCGAAACGCCCAGCGGGTCATTTTTGTCCGGTGTCATATCTCAGAATCTAAAAGTGGTATCGATTTAAAACTTTAGGAACATCTTATTGGGCATATTCTAAGCATAGAAAAACATTTGTTTCGCCAATTTGAAAGCTGGAACTAGGTGCGGGCGTTAATGGGTTAAAAAATTTTCCGATTGAAACGGAGTGTGACAGTGAAGTGGTGTAAAGTGCAGGCTACGCGGCACACTTTTCACATCTATTTAAGTTTACACCACATCAAATTCACCCTGGATCAGTATAGTCTGGGAGTGTAGAAATGTTTTCCATCACAAGTACATGTGTTTTTTATTCCGGCGTCAATAGGGCGTAAAATAGTCCCGAATCTAATTGTCGTCTTGGCACCGTATGAATATTCTTGAACTTGGGGCATTTCCATGCGTAGAATGACTACCTATCTTATCCGTTGCGGTGAGATGCATTCTTCATTCTTACATGTGTTTTTGTTTTACACCGGTATTAACAGGCGTAAAACTAGTCCAAAGAAGTCTTGCTTTTGGCACCCTAGAAATATTCCATTTTCTAGTATATTTTTCAGTGGAAGCCCGGCCTTCATTGAGGGAGATATCCAGATCAGATTCTAAAACTAACACTGCAGCGCCCGGGCTCTATTCGTACATACCACCGCCCGGGCTCTATTCGTACATACCACCGCCCGGGCTCTATTCGTACATACCACCGCCCGGGCCCTATTCGTACATACCACCGCCCGGGCTCTATTCGTACATACCACCGCCCGGGCCCTATTCGTATACACCGCCGCCCGGGCCCTATTCGTACATACCACCGCCCGGGCCCTATTCGTACACACCGCCGCCTGGGCGTCCGGTCAGACCACCATACGATCTCGAGAACCGGAAGTGATATGGAAAAATTGAAATCGTGCTGGAAGCACCTTACCGTCTCCACCGCTCGAGCCGAGTTTGAACTTTATCGGTTGACCCGTGACGTCACAGTGAGTTAAAATGGATCAAATTTAGACCCGTTTAGATATTTTAACCCACTTTCCATTTATAAGGTAGGCAGGAGTGTCCTTCCGTACCCATGCGACCAAACTACAAATTTTTCAGTTGTAAATTTGGTACAGGTATGTTAAGATCTTATTTGAAGGTCGCACCATTCCCCGCTCCATTTATTCTTTGCTTCACAAATGAGAACAAAAGTTGTTTACTGAGTGTTTCCCCAAGCCTCTCTCCAAAAGAATAGAAGAACTAGTAACATTCGGAGAAACCTGGGTACTCTAAAAGTTGGTATTAGTGGAGGAAAGTTTTTCAGGGTTAAATAAGAAACTCATAAAATGAAAAAAACTGGTCAGTCAAAGGCTATGAAAAAACAAGGCAGCGAGATGAAAAAGAATCAGAAAAAAGAAAGTACTTGATAGCGTGATTTTTTACCAGAAACCATTTACTATTGATACCTCTCCTGGAATCGATACTGGTTCCTAAAACCAGTGTTCTCTGATAATTTTCTTTAATGTATATTTCTGCAATGGAACATCAAGATTTGGAAAACTCGGACACATCATCTGATTCCACGCTTTTGGAGCTGAACATGATATTGAAATTGATCTGCAGTTCGTTGTCGCTAAAGGAACATGAAAATGTTGTACTAGTCGAGTGTTTGCTGGACGATGATATTGAAAGAGTGATGAGATGGCAAATGGTAGTGATTGGCTTAAAAATTTTGATAGAATGATAATTTTCTGTTCAGTAATAATATCATTGAGTTTTAACAACTTAAGTTCAACAAAAAGTCCATTTGTGGGATGGTAAAAAGGTTTCTTCATAATTATTCGAACTGCCATTTTTTTAAGTTTCATTAACTTATCCAAATGCGTTTGATAATTGCTTCCCCATACAACTGCGCAGTAATTGAAGTATGGTAGCACAAGAGTGTTATACAGACAGATAAGTTCTCGTCATTCTAAATAATATTTTGCTCTACTCATTATTCCCAGATTTCTACTAATCAGAGCTGTCACAATGGCCACATGAGCATCCCATTTCAAATTATCATCTACCAGGACACCTATGTACTTAACCACTTTTTCTTTTCCTATTTCGACTCCATTCAGTTTTATTTTTATGTCAGTAAAGTCGGTCATAGAATAAATTTGATAGTGTGATTTCTCGGCGTTAAGCTATAGACGGTTTGATTGAAACCACTGCGTTACTTTTGGCAGAAGTGTTTATTTTTGTTGCAGAAGGTTTTGATTTTTCGCTGTTACTACAATGGCTGTATCGTCGGCAAAATGATAAAAGACGGCCTTTTCCGAAAAGCGATATAAATCATTCACATATAGAATAAACAAAAGTGGGCCGAATATCGAGCCCTGTGATACTCCCGTTATTCTCATTCGGAAGGTATAGACACAAAATAATTACGACAACCGTGATCTTTTGTGACCTCCGTGATCTTGGTATTGACCTAACCTCGAAATAAGTGATGACATGCCAATATTTTGTTCAAAGAGCTTTCGAATGATCCCTTAAAATTTGATCTACCCATTTTAGAAGCCGAGTTACACTCTGGTTTTGTCAACCTCATTTTATAATAACATAACCACTTTAAATAGGTTGAGAAATGACGTCAAACCTTGTTTATCTGACTTGACCTGATGTCAATTTTAGGTACTAATTTGTAAAATAAATCATCTTACAGACCTGCAAAATGGTGCTCGTCTCATTCGAATGCGCTTAGAACCATTCGTGAAAAACTTAAGGGGGCCCAATCGGACCTGGAATGCGGTGGTTGGGTTAAGATCTGACCTGGCATGTTGGGTTAAGTTGGGTGTTGTGAACATTTCTAAACCCGCACCAGGTGCTATTTCATTTTTATTTCTAATCAAAATGACAGTGTTAAAACATGAAGTTACCAAAAGAAAACACGATACGTTCAGTACAGAATGACTAGCTCAGACTCGGGTACGAACACGCTACATACGCATGCCACCATTATACCAGATTTTTGTCGTCAATGATGCAGAACAGAAGCTATGGAAACCTTCCGCATCACCAAGTGATGTTGCTAGCCGGCTGCAGCGTTCAGGTATGGCTCATTACTCTTCATTTTATGCTTCGCCCGTCCTGGTAGAAATCCATTTGCAGATCGCGTGTATCAATGTCCACAAAGCTCCGAATAAGCTGCGCTATCATGTCTGAGGAAGCCTACTGCCGGGTTCGAGGGCGACCTGTAAAGAGCAGGCTAATCAACTCTTGACAAAAAGGTCAGTTTTATATCTGGAAATTAAACGTGATCAAAAGAGGAATTGCAAACATGTAACGACACATCAGTTAACTGAGACCGCCCAGCCTGGCACCCACCGTCCAGACGGAGACTGCCCAGCCTCGCACCCACCTCCCAGGAGAGGGACCGCCCAGCCTCGCACCCACCTCCCAGGAGAGGGACCGCCCAGCCTCGCACCGACCTCCCAGGAGAGGGACCGCCCAGCCTCGCACCCACCTCCCAGGAGGGAGACTGCCCAGCCTCGCACCCACCCCCAGGAGAGGGACCGCCCAGCCTCGCACCCACCCCCAGGAGAGGGACCGCCCAGCCTCGCACCCACCTCCCAGGAGAGGGACCGCCCAGCCTCGCACCCACCTCCCAGGAGGGGAGACTGCCCAGCCTCGCACCCACCCCCCAGGAGAGGGACCGCCCAGCCTCGCACCCACCCCCCAGGAGAGGGACCGCCCAGCCTCGCACCCACCTCCCAGGAGAGGGACCGCCCAGCCTCGCACCCACCTCCCAGGAGAGGGACCGCCCAGTTTCGCACCCACCTCCCCGGAGAGGGACCGCCCAGCCTCGCACCCACCGCCCAGGAGGAGGACCGCCCAGACTCACACCCACCTCCCAGGAGGGGGACCGCCCAGCCTCGCACCCACCGCCCAGGAGAGGGACCGCCCAGCCTCGCACCGACAGTCCAGGAGAGGGACCGCCCAGCCTCGCACCCACCTCCCAGGAGAGGGACCGCCCAGCCTCGCACCCACCTCCCAGGAGGGAGACTGCCCAGCCTCGCACCCACCCCCAGGAGAGGGACCGCCCAGCCTCGCACCCACCCCCAGGAGAGGGACCGCCCAGCCTCGCACCCACCTCCCAGGAGAGGGACCGCCCAGCCTCGCACCCACCTCCCAGGAGAGGGACCGCCCAGCCTCGCACCGACCTCCCAGGAGAGGGACCCGCCCAGCCTCGCACCGACCTCCCAGGAGAGGGACTGCCCAGCCTCGCACCCACCTCCCAGGAGAGGGACCGCCCAGCCTCGCACCCACCTCCCAGGAGGGAGACTGCCCAGCCTCGCACCCACCCCCAGGAGAGGGACCGCCCAGCCTCGCACCCACCCCCAGGAGAGGGACCGCCCAGCCTCGCACCCACCTCCCAGGAGAGGGACCGCCCAGCCTCGCACCCACCTCCCAGGAGAGGGACCGCCCAGTTTCGCACCCACCTCCCCGGAGAGGGACCGCCCAGCCTCGCACTGACAGTCCAGGAGAGGGACCGCCCAGCCTCGCACCCACCTCCCAGGAGAGGGACCGCCCAGACTCACACCCACCTCCCAGGAGAGGGACCGCCCAGCCTCGCACCCACCGCCCAGGAGAGGGACCGCCCAGACTCACACCCACCTCCCAGGAGGGGGACCGCCCAGCCTCGCACCCACCGCCCAGGAGAGGGACCGCCCAGACTCACACCCACCTCCCAGGAGGGGGACCGCCCAGCCTCGCACCCACCGCCCAGGAGAGGGACCGCCCAGCCTCGCACTGACAGCCCAGGAGAGGGACCGCCCAGCCTCGCACTGACAGTCCAGTATCCCTTGCACTTACCGCCCAGTTACACGTTCGACTATGCTCAGATGTATGTACACAATGAATATGTAGTTCATGATATCGGTACGGACATTATTCAGTCATACATATCCCCCAAGGATAAGATGTATTATTGATCATTACTATAGCTGATGCATAAATGAGGCACACAATAACGTCATGAGAGGCTCCGAACAAATAATGTGACCAGTGTTGTTAGCTTTCGTAAAATACAGTGATGAAGTATTTTCGCAAACACTCATCCTTTAAGTCCCTTTTGTGAGTCCCTGTGCACACATGACCATAGCAGTGCACACCAAGATCAGGGTTTCATATAGATTCCTAGAAAAAATTCAGAGGTATACTACTGACGTCCCCTTTATTTTGCCTCAAGTTCTATGATGAAATTTTTAATAAGCTCTAATAGATGAAGCTTTGTATCCGCCTGTCACGACGTATCACAATTCTGTGATTCCATCTCCACAGCTGTTGGCACTCAACGCTCGACCTATCATCGGTAGAAAGCCTCTTCTGAGCCGCTGACTGACACTGAGCTGTGAATGTCACACCGCCGTCGGCACTTCCGGGCGCAGTCTCCTGAGGCTGAACATCTGCAGAAAATCAGGGACAGATCTAGCGACTGGACTTTGTAGGGATCACACATGCCTGGAAGTGTGAGGTAAAGATAGTGGGGATCTTGTCGATTGAAAGTACGTGGCGAACAGCATGGTTTGAAATATTCGTGTGAGAGTGATACACAGCCCAGCACCTATGCGTATTTTCAGCATTCTCTTCGTCCGCCTCTACTGCAAAGAGGAACACCAAATGCAGAGCCGCTAGGGGAGTTCAGAATCATCGGCTAAAAGATGGCCTCATTCTATTCAAGGAGCCCCATGCATAATATATAGGCACTGCCGTCTGCAGCTGAATCGCATCTTCGGTCAATGAACTTTTAAAATGCCATGCTTTGTGATTCTTGTAGGGTAATGTGCCATACTCATTCATAGATTCCAGATAGGTGATCTGTAAGTGGCTTTATCTTCAATAAACTTTTCCTGTGTAACGCGAATGGTCAATTTTACCGGCAATTTAGTCTGTTTGCTATGACTTTTCGAAACAATTTGTTTAACATGGAAATGCACTTCTAGAATTAGGTTCCGGTTTGCAGCATTGACGACAAAAATTAGTGATCACGAGTCACTTTTTTACTCGGATCAGTATTGAGGTCATGACATGTCAAAGAAAGCGACAGATTATAGAAGGTTTTTTTTTAGCGTTTTAGTTGCGTTAGAGTCAATTTTTATGGGTCATTTGCTTCCTCTCGTTACGGCAAATCGAATGATGTATGATGTGGCCATACTAGGTAAAAAATATAATAGCCTGACCTTAGGTCATTTCAAGGTCATGCTCGATACACCAACATCGCGCATATTCGCTGACACCAATGTGCACTGATGGTGGAGCGACGGGGGCGTGGCAAGAAATCCCCTTGATTAAAAAACAAGAGGGTCATCAAAACGTCCCCGTCTGGGTGGGCAAGGAGCTATGCGAATGTAAATAATCGCAAACTTTCATCGACCCAGGTCAACATCTTCAAATTCAGACGAGGTCTTAAAGGTCAGATATGGCCATGCTGGGAACCGGTTGGGAAATGGCAATATTATATTAGAAGACGACCAAGGATATACAGGGTAAGTTAAGAAACGTTTTCATTTTGGGGTCAAGGCCATTTGAGGTCATCGACTTCTGACGTCACAATGTTATATATTCGCCATAAATGCACTATAACTAGCCGTATAGCAGCTGCTGGACAGGAGATGAAGCTTGACCTTGATCAATGACTTTTACCCTGACCTTTGACTAAACTTAAATAAATTTACATTAATTATGACGCTGTAATATACTATACGTCAAACTAGGTAACATCATTTGAGCGCAAGTACGGGGAAGGTGACCTTGAACTTTTTGGTCTGACCTTGACCTGTGGAATCTGACCTTAGCCTTCATGTGAGGTAACCTTAACAAGCGCCCCGCTGGGATCCCTAGCATGACGCGCTCCGCTGGGGTTTTTTGCCCCCTCTGTATCTCATTCCCCACGAAAGCTAAAGAAAAATTACGGACGGCGTTGGAAAGCTCTTGACCAGACGACGAGATTTTATACGAAGAATCTTTATGTCAGATCAATATTGAGGTCAGCATAGGTCAAAGAAGGTTCCATAGGCTTACAACAGAGTAGTGTACGTTTCTCTCTCTGGATCTGCCCTTAAGGGAGCTAGAGCAAATCTTTATGCATCATTGGTTTCCTCTTATTGCGGCGAATCGAATGATGTATAATATGACCTTAATAGGTTAAATGGTGAAAATGTCCATAACCTCGACCTAGGTCAGGATTGCAGGGTGACCTGGTATGGTCATATTGCATATCAATTGAATTCACGTGACAATATAAGCCCAATGCAAGATAAAAAGGAGCTTTTTCTAAATCCAGTGATAATTTGTTGGCAAAACAGTCACTGTATGCTCCTGTGACCTGACATGACGTTCTCTATGAGTATAAAAACAAACTACATTGCATAATAAGGGATGGGGGCATAATGGGCACCCTCCCCTACATCTTGTTTTGATATTTATAACAAATAAGACAAAACAAGGCAACAAATTGGAAATCCCTATCAACCATAATGCGTTCGATAGCAGTTCGCCACATACTCTTCTTGGAACCATGCACCACCAATCCTACTGACAGACGAATTCCATGCGACAATAATGAGGCGGCAGCGGCCGCAGCCCCACTTGGCAGCGCTGTGTACACACCCCCGCCAGTCAGACGGGCATCGCGCTAGTATTGGCGGGTCGCCACTCTCGCTCGCTTCTGGAGATGACCTCTGGGTTGCCCCTCCTGTTCAGAACGAGGCCTGCGACAGCCCATCTGCCACTTCCGCACTGCTGGAGACACACAATCGCGCACTCTGCGCGTGAACACGTGACCACCAGCGCGGCATAATGAGATTGGGCTTCAGAGCCCACTCTGTCTACTTGTACAGGGGCGCCCATGTTGGCACTGGCGGCGCCGCCGGACGACAGAGGTGTGGCAGCCCGGCAGGAAATGACTAGTGATAGCACTCTAGTGCAAGCTTATCCCGGAATTTGGAATGAGATAATAGGCTTAGCGTGCAGAACGCTCAAGAAATCCCCGATGGATTATCAGAGAAATGGAGTATCAGTTGCTAAATGCGGTTTTTGGTTGACGCAGTTCGATCATTGCCATAAACCAAATGAGGTTAGATCTAAACATTCTTTTCTTCCCACTGGGGGATAACTCGCGCCCCACTGTGGGTCGGGCCCCACCTTCGCCCCACCGGGGGGCAATGATGGCCCCCTCTAACTCCAAAAATTAGGGGGTAAGCGAAAATCTGCATAATACATTAGATAGCTCGCGTGAATTAAGTGCGAAATTACTTGGCATGTTTAAGCGCTCAGGTCAATGGTTTGACCTCCAGAGGTCAAGATAGGTCGTGATAGGCTATTTTTACTGAAATATGTAGTGCTTAAGAAAACTGGGCATACCTCTTATACTATTAGAGCTGTTGAGATCTGGTGAAGTACATTTGATAGGAAAATGCCAGACCTTTTTCTGCTATGAGGAACGTAATGACCTCCTGCCAGTGGTTTGACCTCCAGAGGTCACCTCGTGACCCAATATGACCTGAAGTCACGAAAGGTCAGAAATTGATATTGTCGTATATATACTCAAAGCCGGTGACGAGGCATACACGATGATGTTTGATTCAGCGCTCTAGCTTAATTAGGTCAAAAGGTATTGTTAAACTACTGTTTTGACCCTTGGAGACCTTATATGACCTTGGAGGGTCAAAGGGCAAATACAGCCCCTGGGATCCGTGAAAGAGTGTCCAAGAACACTTTTCTGAGCAAGCTGAGCATTTGAAACAGTTATTGGACTTTCAGATCATAAGACAGCTTTTCCCTGTGCTTTTTCAACGGGAGAGGTCACGTCGTGACCTGACCGCAGGTCACGAAATCGAAAAATCCCAGCTATACATCTTGTAGACCCTGAAGAGGTCATGAAGTGTAGGAAGTTTCAAATCGACCGACAAAGAAATGTAGCTCTTTTAGAGCTCAAAAGTTGAAATGAGGTGACCTTGGTTGACCTCGCCTGCTGATCTGCCCTTGGGTAACCTGGAGCAAATAATTTCATGGATGGTGGGAGAATGATGGGGTGAGAGAAAGAGTCATCAACCGCGGTGCTGCGTCTCGTCGTTTTTCTGCTATCTTGAAAAAACCTTAGGGGGCATCGATGGCCCCCCGTGGGGAGAGGGTTAAACATGAGTTAAGAATGGACCCATTAAAGTTTCCTTCTGACATATCTGCAAATCACTCAATATAATCACCATCATTTTGTAGGATATAAATGATAATGGAGAGCTTTCTCCACTGGGTGAGAAGTTCTTGTCGCAGCGCTTTCTATTTATTCTGCAATGCTTCGTGAGTAAAAATCGCTGCAGGAAGTCCTAAAACGATTGTCTGGGAAGATTTGCAGAACACATCGACCGACCTATAATAACTTTTCACCGGATGGAGAAAGCCCTTCACATTTATTTAATTCATACGCCATCCATTTAATTCCTGATCATGCCATTCCGAATTGTGTGATAGGGTGGGTGCAACACCTGTGAACACGTCCCAGCCTCAATGGGAGGTCCAGCGGCTACGTAGCATATGACTTCCAGGATGTTTGCCACAATACACACAGTTTCACCGGGACTTAGGGATCTTTCATGTACACTTTCTAATTAGCAAGTCTTTCTAAAAGGGAATTTATAAGTAGTGGGAAATTATTAAGAAGTATGCAGCCGAGGCCTAGGGCTCAGTGCAGACAGTGAAGTCCGTCCAGGACACCGCAGGAAGTGCACAGCCGAGCTGGTAGGGAGATTGTCACTGCTGCGGACTCCGAGAAATTTGCTTCACGAGCGGAATCAATGTCACGATTCGGCCTATGAGAAGATCATATATTTCCGGCGGGGGTGGGGGGGGCTGGATGAAGGACCGAGAGTACAACAAGAGTGTAGCAGCACTGCTCGACTCAGGGGCGGATCCAGCGGGCTGCTTTTCAGGACCCAAACCGATGCTGGCAAGCTGAAAATTCAGTGCCCTTTGTTTTTTGGCAGCCGGGAGGCCTAGTCACTTCGTTGACCGTTTCAGATCGGATAACATGCATTAACGTGGGTTCAATTCCGACAGTGGAAACCGCCCTACATGTCCGGTCTGCACCGGTGGATAGGACTTTAAAATACCCAACCCAATGCACCCAGAGAACACTCATTTTTGGGAAAGTGTGCTTTTTTGGTACTGGCCATACATGATCAATAGCTATACAAGTATATTAAACATAAACAACTCGAGCCACGCTGGGTTCTTCTGTGGCAGCGGGAGTCCCACCCCGCCCCGCGGCAGCGCCTGGTATTCATATATCCCCACTTACGACCAATGAACTGTGCCTCCACCAGGAGGCTGAGAATCGCTCCAAGACCGATATCCGAAGCTAACTCTTATCTTTGGGGAGTCAAACTAGGCGGTTCAGTGGTATTCCTAAGGTGTGACATTCAGAGATTTCTGCTCAGACTCAGGTAACCTTCGCCCGGGTGGGCTCTTATTTATTCCCTGGAGTTCCATCAAAGTTAGCCGGAAAACAGCGGTGCGCAGCGCTGCTGCTTTTCAAAATAGATTTAGGTTTTCACTGAGTCCACAAATTCAGCCGAATGACCAGAACATATTTGTTTCTGAAACAACGCATAACTCATCATTGTCTGACCGCAGGCCTCTAGGGTGATCAATTTAACAGCTTATGGCCAAAAATTGTGCGTGCGTGCGTGCGTGCGACAACATATATAGTTTTGCATGTCAGACGCCGTTTGTGTGTTGCGGATGCGTATGTAGAGGTAGACATGTGTGTGTTTGGGCTTGCTCATTTGCATGAATGACAGTAATATGAATGGGGTTCTGAGCAGCGCAGTCGGTTAGCGCACGCATTCAGCTCGGCTTATGACATTCTGTATATGTGCAGAGTGTCGTGGGTTCGAGCCCAACCAGAGGCAGAATTTGGCGCCCTGCCTTAGTTCAAGCCTAGTTCACTCCACTTTCCCCTCCGATGCCATACGACCTCAGCAGTTGGTGCGTCGTTAACCCCCCCCAAACGTAATCTGAATGAATGGATGAATGAGTGGCGTCACGGACTTCCATAGTAAATACTCAACTCTGAGTCATGAGGGTGACTGGGGCTGCACAATTGCAAGGTCACAAGGTCAAGCTTTGATCTGTGGTTATGGCTTATTTGACTTCGATGGCTAGTTGAATACACTACAGGTTGATATCCATTTTCTGCCAATTTTGAATCCTGAAGAACCAGAGGCGTAGCCAGCCATTTCGCTCAGGGGGAGGCGCCCCGAAAAGGGCCCCTGCCACGGCGCCTAAAGGGCCCTGATGGGTAGAAAGGGCCTGCTTGTTACAGAATAGAGTGCTGAAGAGAGCCTAAGAGGGCCCTGTCTGGTATGAAATTTCGAATTTGGCCACAGAGCATAGTGCGGGCGAGCCGCGCTTCTGCGGCCCGTGTCCTCAGGGGGGCCCTTCGGGCCCCTCAGGGGGGCAGTCCCTGCCGCCCCCCTTGGCTACGCCCCTGTGAAAAACCCTGGATGAAGTAGGTATGCTGCACTTACACTAGTACTGTAATTCTGGTAGTACCAAATTATAACAACTAAATTACAAACCAGTTGTTAATTTAATCTCCTACAGCTCCCGTTTATCACATAGTAAGTCCTTGTTTTTGTATTCTGAAAGCAAACAAAAGCTATACATGTTTCAGAATGATTTAATCATTTGTGATGCTGATCGAGTTGGGCTCCATGGAATCGGATGAAGGCAAACCGACGAGACAGGCTGATCGAGGCACTGTGCGGGAATTGGGGAGAGGAGGGGGGTAGACTTGCATGGCCTATAGCTGAAGCGTGACTGAAAAGGAGGTCACTAACTATCTGGCTTTGATGCCCATCAGGCTTCATCTATCAGGCTTCATTGATCTTTTTTTGGAGTTCTCTGTAAGGTCATGACCATTGCAACTACAATGTGGCATCAAAAGTTACCCCCTCGCCTCCTCCCTGAGATTCAGTATTAGAGAGTATCATTGCTGATTGATGAGTCTTAAACTGTAGTGATATTTTTAGAGCCTGCTGCAAAGTTCTCTGTCTCATGCTCTTTTGACTCAGAGCTTACCAAAGTCCCGGGTCAAAAGGAAAAGCGTGTTCGGGGTCGGAGTGCGACAGCAGCAGACCTATACCTGGTCCAACCTTGCCACTCCCATCCCCTTCACCGCCAGCCGGCGATGGGGACGGGAAGATGATCTCCGCCCAGGAGAAACACTTGGAGGCTTGCAGGGATAAAAAACAAACAACCTGGCGAAATATGGTGTTCCAAAAAAGTCAGCAGGAGGCATATGATTTGAGAGAGACGGGGAAGCTTTGCCCATTGATCCGCAAATGGTAAGAGTACCACCACATGCTGTTCCAATGCTTTGCTTTTAGTAGATCGGCTTTAGAGGTCTCTGAATCCGACCATAATCAGCCCTGAGTGGTGTAATACGCACTTGTCAGGTCATGGGACCGGTCAATCACAAGAGCGAGCGTCAACACTCCAGCTCAGGCTAGTCGCCACTGAAGGCGTCGCCAGCGCCATAGATCTCCCCAGTTAGTTGTAGAAACATGTTCAATGATTGAAAACTATTTCATGTCTATTTTATGTTTTCAACCGGCCAGAGACAGTAGAACTCTATCACTCGCTTAACAGAGTTGCGAGCACACAAATGTACCCAAAGAAAACCTTCATTCTTAAATTTGGCATATTTTTTCGATTTTCGCAGCTATACTATCTGTCTAGGAAAATTGATGGGCAAGTAAAAATGAGGGACGGGTCCCTATCACTGGAGAGTGAGCAGTCGCTCCGTGCATAACCCCCTCTCAGCAAGCTGCGGCGCCCTGCCCTTCACATCTCGTCTCACTCTCAATCAGTGGCCAGACTTTTTGAAATTGCTCGCCGCCTAGCCGGCTCTGGGCCGAACTTCTCTCATTGTTACTCAGGAGTCACTTCCTCACCCCTGTCGAGCGCACCGACACGGCGGCCTGAACGAGTCGCCAACACTGACACCTTTCCCCGAAACCGTCTTGAAACGCTTCGACTCGAATGTCACGCTCTGATACTGAATCCCAGGGGTGAGGCAAGGAGGCTAATTTGTGTACGATCGTCACTATTGTAAGTGGTGACGGATACAAAGAGGGGTAGGCGAACCCAGCCTCCCGAATTGTCAAAGTGCCTATAGTAAATGCATAGCCGGAGGCTGTTCTGACGCTGAGTGATGTGTGACATGACGATACTAGGTCAAACATATACATATAAGACTTGGTATTATTATACCATACATCATTCGATTTGTCGTGACGAGAAAAAAGCAAATGGTAGATTGGTTAGCAGAAGCAGATGGCTACAAACCTATTCTAGCACAATTTGACACATTGCTCAATGGGACATTTGAATGGCTTAGTAGGAAGGATGAGGCACGCCTTAAAATTTCGCTGCCTGTTAGGCCCTATCGGACCCCCTTAGATTTTGCGGCCGATTCCCATTCCATACCTATCAGAGTGGCGTCTCCTCGGACGCCTGGATATGATCGATTTGAAAATGCTTAGATCCAAAGTGATTCAGTGCAAGGTTGCAGAAGAACGCTGTCCTCCATAAACACATGAAAAACGATCAGGGACACAGACATAACGGCGGTATGGAAGCACGTCACCTTCAAGTAGTACCTTGGGAAAAAGTATACTTTTATGGTGAAATAAATCCTGTTTGATCTTTATCTAAGACTTTATATGCCGATATTTGGGTCACTCGGTCAATGGCGTATCCAAACAAACCATTTGAGGGAGCGGCCCAAGTCAAATCGAGAAAAATCAGTGTCTTCTGGAGAGAATTTGCAAAAAATGGATCCGGGAAATTCTAACTGTCAAGGCATCAAATTCAAGGATCAATACACCTGGTAGGGGGAGGGTGGGGTGGGTTGTATCAGTTTTTACTCCAGGCTCATTAATTTCGTAACTGCTTGGGATAGCCTCGTGATTTCAATACCATCTCGTAGCTGCATTCTTTGGCTTCCCTTTGCCGATAGATTTTTTCTTAATCTTTACTGGTTTGTCTCCTACTGCCCGGCGAATGGACCTTTTCACTTGATACAACTTACCCCACCGGTTGGGTGAGTTGTATCACATGGTGGGTTAAGTTGTATCAGTCTGTCACGTTTCGGAGACTGTGCCTGCTACCGATCATGGCCGTGGGAACAACCTTCAACGAATTTAAAATTTGATTATAAACTTAACTTGCATTTTATTGCACCAAGCTATAGCCAATACAGTACGAAATTCATGGCGACAAAAAACGCAAACGAAACATCAACCGTCCAGGTGTAGAAGTGACCCGTTTGGAACAAAGAAGCCAACACAATGCGTCGAAACGGGCAAATTCTAGACTAGGTACCAGCAGACCTAAGCCAGGGCTAAAGTCTGTTCAATCTGCAACTGTTCAATCTGAAAAGCCTAAACGTATTAGTTATGGACTTACTAAGTAATCCTCTCACAATAGTTACGGGAATAATTGTTTGATTGTTTAATCCTCTCACAATAGTTACGGGAATAATTGTTTGATTGTTTAATCCTCTCCACAATTGTTTCAGGGATACAGATGAATTGCATGGACGTGGGAAGTAGGAGGCGGTGGGCGAGCAGGGTGTGCCTCGAATTTGTGAAGCGCAGGTGGGGATGTGGCCATAACTTCTCGGGACTTGTTAGAACTTAATTTTTGCTTTTGCTTTCATTCCATCAGCGCGGCCTGTCTTGCACTTATCCTGGCCCGCACTTTTTGCAGCAAAAATATTTTTCCCCTAATTTTTCGTTGTGGCTACCTGTGATGATATAGTGTTTTTGGCAACAATGAATCTGTGGCGACATCCCTAATGAGCTGTATAGGCAGCGTGGGGTGCCTACCCATTTAAACGGGTCCTAAATAAGCTCAGGGGCAAAAAACTAGCTCAGGGGGCCAACCTTCAACTCATGGGGCGTAGACACGCTGAGGGGGCCCCAAAGCAGCTCAGGAGGCCCATACAAACTAAGATGGCCAGACTAGCTGTGTGTCTTGACGAACTCATGGGGCCCAGATACGCACAACGGGCCCCAAACAAGCTGAAGGGGCCTATATCAGTTAAACGAACACGATACCCAGGGGCCCTTGCCAGCTCAAGGGAGACTAATCAAGCTAGGGCCCCTTAAGTAAATCCTATCACGGGCCCTAGACCCAGCTCATGGCTGCCTCAATAATTTCACCTACAGGGTTATTTTTAGCTTAGGGGCCCAAAGCAGCAAAGGATCTAAGGCTAAGCCAGTAAGCTCTTGTGCAATACTCTTTCACGGTCCCAGAACAGCCCAGGGGCAACCTGAAAATTCGCTCTCAGATAGCTCAAAATTAACTCAGAGGCCCCAGGATCTGTTGAGGGGCCCTTCACCAGTTAAGGGACCCCGAAAAACTCAGAAGGCTCCAGTGGCGACACATTCAAGTTCAGTGTGAGGCCCTGGTTATCTAAAGCGGTCCCAGATCAACTGAGGGGACTCATTATCAGCCCAGAGTAGCCACCAAAAACTCAGAGGCCCAGGCCCGCAGAGGCTCTGCGGCCTCTGATGCTTAGGTTAGCGTCAATAGTGGATTTCAGTAGGGACCCAGCGTTAGTCAAGACAACTGTGATATGTGGAGGTGGTCGATACGGCACCTTAGTTTTCGCCAGAACTTAAGTTCACCAAAGTTCACTGTATTCATTGTTAATTGCGCTTAATGTAGCGTCAATCGGGGTTTCTGTAGGGACCCAGCGTTAGCCAAGATAACTATGATATGTGGATGTGGTCGATACGACACCTCAGTTTTCTTCAAGACCAAAGTTAGCTGTATTCTTTGCTCATGGTGCTTCAGTTAGCATTAGACCAGCATTTTCTACCAATGTACCAGTCATTACGTTCTGGGCGAAACCTTGCCGGCCCGAAATATGTTTGATGGTAAACGTGAACATGTTTCACTGAAAGGTTGCTTTCATGAAAATAAGCATTTACAAATACGTTTTCCAAACGCGTTTTTTCTTTGACACTGGCCGCCTATTGGGTGGTAAATTGGCGCCCCTCAGATTCCGCGACCCAAGGTTCGGCGCCCCCCCTTCAGAGCCTGCCGCCCTAACGAAATCCTAGATTTGTCACTGGACTTGTTAGACTTTAATCTTTTGCTTTCATTCCATCAGCGCGGCCCGTCTTGCACTTATCCTGACCCGCACTTTTTGCATCAAAAATATTTTACCTAGTTTTTCGTTGTGGCTACATGTGACAATATAGTGTTTTTGGAAAAAAACGAATCTGTGGCGACACCCCTAATGAGCTGCATGAACCTTGGGGTGAGTTGTATCACTGTTACAACATACCCCACCTGGCCTTGATACAACATGTACCACCCTCCCACATTGGAAAAAAACGTCCTCGTGCTCAACAACCAGTGGCCAGCCGAGAAAATCCTTCTCACGCACGAATCCTTAGAATCTACCCTTACCACTGCTACAGCGATCCTTCCTATTCGTGATCATCTGAATGACAAAAACACACATTTCCTTACGACGAAATTTTACAGAATGACACCCCGAAAACACATTTTCTGCACTCACTGCAAAACGCGCCAAGCCAAGCAGACGGCAGTATAAAGAAAGATGGCGGACCGCATGCCGCATCATCTGGTCGTGTCGGGAGCGCTATCTCTTGGATAGTTTTGGAAAAAATCGGTCTGATACAACTTGTCCATGATACAACTCTCCCCGCTCTCCCCTACGTGCTGATGGCTGCGAGTACTTTCAGGGAGGTCCAGCGTCCCTGTGGCGCAGTGGATAGCGCGTTGGACTTCTAATCCAAAGGCCGTGGGTTCGAACCCCACCAGGGATGGTTTTAAGTGCCTGGCAGCAGCTGAATGATGATTGATTCAGTCACTCCGATTCTTCCTGGGCTTAGGATGCCTGACCTGGCATTGCCAGGTATGGCTTACCTGCATGGTTCTGTGTATCTTGGAGCGTGGTGAGACGCCATTTCATCTTGGAGTGGGGTCTCTTGCGGCATTATAACTTTGCCTTGATTAATGTCAAGTTTTTATGCTGTGAAGGAGCACCAGGACGCGATGGATTCAAATGTAAGGCGGATTTCAGGCCTCAGCAGAGGAGTTGGAGATCATTGAAATCCGCTGTTGGTGCTAATAGTTGTTCTCTATGCCTGCGATATGTTTGTATGTGTTTTCTACGACACTCTTTTTACATATATTTTGCATTGTCTGATTTCAACAGGTCCCACATGAGCTTTTGGTGATGAACTCAAGTAACAGGAATACAAGAAAAGTGAATATGTATGCACCACACATCATTTTACCATACATATCTATTTGGACATATATCACATGAGTACGGCCTCTCCGCCGCTGGAAAAATTGTAGACTAAATGTCACTCAAGTGTTGAATACTTTACATATACCACTTCCTCTCAAATCGCATTATATAGTTCAGAAATATCTAACAAACTGGAGATCATTTGGAAGGATTAGAGCAAACGTCTACTGAATTACATTTTCTTTAAAGTGCAGTGCCTGGTATGATTGGGAGGGACTGACTGGACTCGAGTTCGCACTGTTGGAAACTCATCAATTGAGGTTTTGTATTTTGCGGCTAGATTCATCGAATGCCTGTAAAAATGTGTTAACACGCGCCCCGCTAGGGTCCCTGGCATGATGCGCCTCACTGGGGGCGTTTTTCACCCCCTCCGTATCTCATTCCCCACGAAAGCTAAAGGAAAATTACGGGCGGTGTTCGAAAGCTCTCGACAAAACAAAGAGATTTTATACGAAGAGTTTGTATGTCAGGTCAATATTGGGGTCAGCATAGGTCAAAGAAGGCTCCATAGGCTTACAACAGAGGAGTGTACGTTTCTGTCTCTGGATCTGCCCTCAGGAGAGCTAGAGCAAATCTTTATGCATCATTGGTTTCCTCTTATTGCGGCAAATCGAATGATGTATAATATGACCTTGCTAAGTCAAATAGTGAAAATGACCTGAACTCGAGCTAGATCAGGGTCACAGAGTGACCTGGTATGGTCATGTTGCATATCAATCGACTCCTCCGGGACAATATAAGCACAATGCGAGCAAGCTGGGAGCTTTATCTCAATTAAGTGATAATTCATCGGCAAAAAAGCACTCTATGTGCCCGTGACCTGATATGACCTTTGAGAGAACAGATGCTCAAAACCTCAACTTTATGGTCAAGATCGTGGTAAGAATAGCCAGTTTGAGGATTTATATCCAGTATTTACTGAAAACTTGCCCATTCTATTTTTCACCATAGTCTTATAATGGGGTGACCAAAAAATTGATCCCACATTAGCTCAACAATATCGAAATTCCGAGATAGCAGATCTGTAGACCCTAATGACCTTATCATATTGTGGAAGTTTCAAACTGATCGGTTTGCAGATGTTCCCTGGGCGCCGCTTTAAACTCGTGATTTTAGATTTTGAGGTCGGGTCCTATTTTCTGGTCACCCCATTATAAATCTATGGTGAAAAATAGAATGGACTCGTTTTCAGGAAATACCGGATAGATAAGGCTGAAAGTCCTCAAACTGTCGATTCTGACCATGATATGCACCATAAAGTTGAGTTTTAGAGCATCTGACCTCTCAAAGGTCATATCAGGTCACGGGAGCAGAGAGTGATTGTTTTGCCAATAACTTCTCACTGAATTGAGATACAGCTCCCATTTTGCTTTCATTGTGTTTATATTGTCACGGGGAGTCGAATAATATTTAACATGACTATACCAGGTCACGCTGTGACCCTGAACTAGGTCGACGTCAGGTCATTTTGACTATTTGACCAAGCCAGGTCATATTATACATCATTCGATTTGCCGCAATGAGAGGAATCTAATGATGCATGAAGATTTGCTCTAGCACCCCTGAGGGCAGATCTAGAAAGGGAAACGTACACTATTCTGTTGTAAGCCTATGGAGCATTATTGGACCTATGCTGACCTCAATATTGACCTGAAATAAAAATTCTTTTTATAAACTATCTTCGTTTTGTCAAGTGCTTTCGATCGCCACCCGCAATTTTCCTTTAGCTTTCGTGGGGAACGAGATACGGAGAGGGGGCGAAAACGCCCCCAGCGGGGCGCGTCATGCAAGGGACCCCAGCGGGGCGCGTGTTAATCTTCGCCCGGGTGGGGCTCTTTTTAGACCCCCACCCGGAATTTTCCGAAGAGGCCAAAAATGGCGGCGCGCAGAGCCGCCAAACTTAGTTTAGCTGTTCCTTCATCATTTTTACATCTTTCCTGAAAATTTTAGCCCAAGGTCATATCAGGTCAGGTCACCAGGCCAGGTGAAGTGACCTCACCTCAAAAATGTTTAGGACTGCATAAATAAAAGGAGAGTAAATCGATCAAGTTGAAACTCATATCACATTGGGCCCACCGCGAGCTACAACATATGTTCCGGGATTTGTGATATTGGTGACCTAAGGTCATGTGCAGAGCATGACCTTCCCATTGCAAATGCATGGGGAAAATAACAAAATGAGCTTTTCTCAGTAAGTATGAATGGAATCAACTTCAAACATCAGTTACAACTTGCTCTTAGCCCATTTCTGAAGTTGATACCAAACATTTTGACTTATGACCTTTGAAAGGTCACCTTAGGTCAAATACGATTTTTTGGTGTTTTACTCAATACATTTTGAATAAACAAAGATATAACTTTTATTTTCTCACCGAAGTGTTTGTATGGTCACTGCAAGTCATATGACTTACATCATGACTATACCAGGTCAAGTTGGGTCAGACCGTTGACCTAGGTCATGTCAAATTTTAAATTTGACCTGACATTGCAATATTGTATAGCATTCGATTTGTATTGACAAGAGGATTGCAATGGTGTATCAGCCATGGTTGTATCTTGATTGGTTTGGAAGTTATTAGCGAAAAAAGAAACGCCCTTAAGCATGGGTGGCTATGGATATTCCCAAGAACATTCTCAATATTCAGAAACCTGCAGCTCCCTAGGCTTTGACCTGACACAAAAATCATTAGCATCGTAATGAAAGAGCAACTTAAGAGCTTTCGAATGGCGATAAAAATGTTTCTAGCTATCATAGTTTCGGAGATATAGGAGGTTTTCTTAGTACACCTCATATTAGCGAATTTGACCTATTTTTACCTCTGGTGACCTTGATATTGACCTGACAAGGAAAATGACTGAAGTGTTTTAGATATCATTTTTGAAGAGCTTTCGATTTCCGTTTTGCGTTTTTTATAGCTCTCTTAGTTTTTGAGGTCATGGGGTACGAGCCACCTTCGCCCCACCAGAGCGAAGGTGGCTCGTACCCGCCACTGGGGCAAGGGTCAATACATCCACATCTTTGAACAGTAAAATCATATTTTTTAGATTTCAAAAAAAAAATAAATTTTAAGCCCACCAGCGTATAAAAAAACACCTGATCTGTCACAGACATTAGTGAGCTTTTCAAACATAAAAGAACGTCAGTGGGGTACGCCCACCGTCTGGAAAGTTTGATACTGCCTGAGCCCAGCCAGACACCTTGCTGTCGCTCCATGTCTGCGCAGCCAAGACGACAGCCATTTCAACGCTGTCCTGTCAATGCACTGCCTGTATAATGAAACGAAACGGCATACACTTTGGAATTCTCTCGAGAAATTAGTGTACACAGCGTTGAGTTGAGAGCGCTCGGAAATGACTTTTCCTCCGAGTACTAGAGAAGTTGCTAGAAGAGTTTGCCAAGGTCGGTGTATCATTATCATATTTTGACCTAGGAAAAAAGTCCCAGCCCATCGTCCCCACTATCCAGTAGATTACAGCGGCAGTAATCATGCAATCAATTCATATCAATTGGACAGCTGGCATCGCATTACCCGTTGAACATACGATATAAACTTTGAATTTTGTTTAAGTTCCGTCTGTGCTTGTTCTTACTTAGTTCTTAACCAAGTGGACTGCAAAAAATGGGACCCATTGGGTCCTAGTAAAACGGCCGAGGTTCCATAACACTTGCGTTACAGGACTCTAGGGAGACCGGGCCACCCAGACGCCTCACGCCATCCATTTCTCCCAATGCACCCATAAATTCATGTGGATTACTGAGAGATTACTGCATGCCGCTTCACTATGAAGCTCAGCCAGCGAGTTTGGAAAACCCTGCAGTCAGTGAGTTTGACAAACCCTACGGCCAGCGAGTTCGGAAAAACCCGCAGTCAGTGAGTTTGACGAACCCTACAGCCAGCGAGTTTGGAAAACCCCGCAGTCAGTGAGTTTGACAAACCCTACATCCAGCGAGTTTGGAAAACCCCGCAGCCAGCGAGATGACATACACTGGGTGTCACCGTCTGCTTCGGATCTGCAGTGCTTAGGCTCTGATTTGGCCTGTTTGATGCTGAGCTGCCAGTATGACACTTGACAGTATGATATTCTGTGGCATTCCAGTATGACACAGAATATCAGTCAATCTTTAAAGACTGTCCTCAATTACCTCATGGGTCTCAGTACAGTCAGTGGTCCCCTGTCAGCCATTGGGAATCCCGGGTTGGTGACTGTGTCCCCCACTGTCGCTCAGGCGTCCGTTGGGCCTTGTGTGAGTGACACTTTCCTCACTTCCCAAAGATTCGGGGGCCCCAGTGCGGGTACAGAGTACGTAGAGGCTATCATCCGACTGGCAAACGAACTTCGGGTCTTTAACACGCGCATTGACGGGGGGGCGGGTACCCGCCCCCCTCGGGTTTTTCGGAGACAGCAGAAAAACGGCGGCGCGTAGCGCCGCCGTACTTGGTATACCTTTTCCCTCATCATTTTTACAACTTCTGTGAAAATTTTAAGGTTAGGTCATCTCAGGTCAGGTCACCAGTACAGGTCAAGTGACCCGACCTCAAAAAAAGTTTAAGATAACATAAGTCGGAGCAGGGTGAACTTATCCGATTGAAACTCACATCACATAATGGCCCCACCGAGTTCTCTAAAATATGTTCCGGTATTTTTGATATCGATGACCTAAGGTCAGATACGAGGCATGACCTCTCCATTGGAAATACATGGGAAAAAATGGTTTTTACGGAATAACTCAGTAACGGATGGTGATAGAACATTTATTTTAGCTGCATGAGACTCGCCTGGTCTTTGCGGTTCTAATGATATGCATTTTATATAATTTGACCGTGACCTGACCTCAGGTCAGGTCAAATCTTTGATTTGACCTAGCAAGGTCAAATTATATATCATTCGATTCGGCTTGCTAAGAGAATTCATATAGTTTAAGTCGTTTTGCTCTATCTTTACTTGTTCAGATTTCATGGCCGAAAAACTGAATTTACATGTTATCCCTATGACGGGCATGTTTTGACCTCTCGTGACCTTAAATGTGACCTGACAAAAAAATGGTTCAAATGTTTTTGATGGAGAAGTGGATGGGCAGCCCAACGCCGTTTACCGTTTTTCGCTACCTACCGTGGTTCTCGAGATCTTAGGGGGCGGGTACCCGCCCCCCCGTCAATGCGAAGGTGGCTCAGACCCCCGTCAATGCGCGTGTTAAGTTCCTAGTTTTTCAGTTGATGTTGGCCAATTTGATATACATGCAGTGATAGGCAGTGGCGGATCCAGGGGGCAAAAAAGGTATTTGCCCCCCACCCAAACGGAAAAACTCCTGAAAAACTATGTTTTTGCCCTCACGCAAAGCGATCTACCTCCTATTTCCCGCCTCCTTTTTTAGTTTATAAGCAAGATTTTAGTACTCCAGCTCTCAACTTCAAAACAGTCAGTTAAGTTCAGTCTAAATATTGGGCCTTGGATAGGAAAAAATATATTGAAGCCATAGTTCTCACACCGTGACGTTTTTCTTTGCTTTTCGCCTCAAATGCCCAAAATTCTACCGGCAAGTCATATTGAAGCGTCATTTTTCGCCATGTAACGTTTTTTTGTTTTTGACTTTTGTTTGCCCCTCCCAAACCAGCCGGCTAGATCCGCCACTGGTGATAGGAGCCTTCAATGCTAATATTTGTTAACCTTTCGAATACAGCAGTGTGCTCTGGATAGGAGCAGTGCCAAGGAACTTGGCACGAAAGAGACAGACACATTTTTGTATTTTCTTTTAGGAAAGAACGTGACGGTTTTGATATTTGCATCCCCTGTCTTTTATGCGTATCCTCCGTTTTTGGTCTTTTTTGTCAATCTATGGCCCGGTTCCATATCTCTGACTATCATCATCGCTACCGCACTCATCGCGTCACCACGTTGTCGAAGCGGGGAACTGCATTTGAATCGACACTCTGTCACGGGTCGCTACGGGGAAAAGAGGAGTTGGATGCCTGGCTCCAAATTTCCCCTAAACATGCCGTCACACCGTGCCCGTTATAATGTCGCCATGAGATCAATGTTCTCCTTTCCACCAGCAGCCATGAACGCGTTACTTAACACCCGCTCTAATGGGCTTCCGGGCCACCTTCGCCCCAGTCGGAGGGAGATTGGGGTTTGAACACCCCCCTCACTCACGGCTCCTATGCAGGACACTGAAAAACGCAGAGGCTGGTGGATAGCTCGTAATGATTCATGGAGAAACTAAATTGGTTACTTTTTGTCTCTGGTCAATATTCGAATCATGACAGTTCAAAGAAATTGACAGGCTAGAGAAGGGTGTCTGGGTTCCAGCGTTTGACAGAGTTGAGTTAGAATCAATTTGCAGACGTCATTCGCTTCCTCTGTTACAGCAAATCGAATGATGTATGAGGTCAAGCTCATGTATGAGGTCAAGGTCACAAAGGAATAATGATGTAGGTCAAGGTCACCATTTGACCAAACATTCAGTATGCACATGGCACATCAATCCACTCGCAATAACAATCTAAACGTCACTGTATCAAAATTAAAATTCGATGATCATTTAATGTAAAGTTCCCTACCAGGTAACCTTCCTTCCTTTGTTGCCCGTGAGGTCCGGGTGATCGGCAGGATCAACCTCGTGTAGCCATGACATGTATTTAGCGTGCACGCACACACACACACACACACACACACACATAAGTATGGTTAAAACGCACAACAGGAGATCAGCGTTTAAGTCCAGCGGCAGACGCCGCACGAATCTCGTTCGCTGGTTTGACCGGGTAACGGAGAGGGGAGATCATGCTTATCTTAAGTCACTCTCACCTCAT
The DNA here is from genome assembly GCA_034440635.1 of Lepas anatifera. Classification (NCBI taxonomy): domain Eukaryota; kingdom Metazoa; phylum Arthropoda; class Thecostraca; family Lepadidae; genus Lepas; species Lepas anatifera. Next base: position 70,978 of record JAOTON010000640.1, on the reverse strand, counting down.
CATCACATAAAAAACCCTAAAACATGTCATTGTGGTGCAGATGTTTAACAGATATTTAACATACCTGTGGTCGAGGACCCAGATTGACAGATACTAAACATATCTGCGGTCGTGCACCCAGTGTTATAACGCGCTGTTGGTGTATATACGTAAGACAAACATATAAAAAAGTTATTGACCAAGCCTGAAAACCTGTTTATGTGGTCGCACGTGACCTCTCAGAAGTCACAGGTCCAAGGCTGCAACATGAACCTGAAGATGAGCCTAAGCTACTACGATTTGGCCACTAGGTCGGTATTATAAGCCATATCAAGAGATGCTCTTTTTTCGTTCAATTCTCGTTTTCCCATGCAGTTCCAATTCAGAAGTCATGATCCACAACTAACATCAGCTCATTGATATAACAAATTCCGGAACAGGCTTTGTTGGACCTGATAGGTCCATCATGTGATTTAAATTTCAGATGGATATATTCTCCCTCTTCTTTTTCATGATGTCGTGAGCTTTTGTGAAAGCGAGGTCAATTAAACTGCACAGGTGACCTGAGCTGAGACAGTCCAATCATAATTTTTTTATAAAATTTGCAGAATTATCAGGAATAAGGTGTAGCAAGTACGGCGGTGCTTCGTGCCGCCGTTTTTCAATGCGACCGGAAAAAATCCGAAGAGGGGTGTTCAAACACTCCCACTGGGGCGAGAATTAAGGAGAGTCAAAGGTTTGACGTTTCTAGCGATTGTGGAGCGTCGATGCTCAGGCTGCCTGGCGCCGGAAGACCGGAGAATACATGGCTGAGTTGTGAAACGTGGCCGTAGCTCTGTGGGAGGCTATACTGTAATGTTTAAGTCGTCTATCAGTTTACGATTGCGATTGAAGATAACACCCAGCATAGCTTACGTTTTTTATGAGCGTTCATGTAGATTCATGTTGAATTTCTGAAGTCTGTCAAAAATTCAAAGTATGTCAGGTTGCGTTCTGTGTGTGACCCACCAAATAGGTGTACATGAAAACTAAACGAATAAGGTCTCCAGCCGCGATCAATCAGCTTCAAGGTTCGTCTGCCACCCCTGAAGTCTGCCCTGGCTTCTCTAGAGGATAATCCTCGATCCGTGGTCACCTATTCATAGAGTTTCTGGTAGGCTCCCACTTTTTTAGCCCTTCGTGTTGAGCCCTGTCAAAGTTTCGTGCCTGAACGGTGTGGTTCGAGCCATTGGACATTAACACTCGCCCCACCGGGGGACATCGATGGCCCCCCTAAAGTTTTTTTCGAGATAGCAGAAAAACGACGAAACGCAGCATCGCAGTTGAGGGCTCTATCTCTCACCTCATCATTTTCCACCATCCCTGAAAATTTTTACCCCAGGTTACGCAAGGTCAGGTCAGCAGGCGAGGTCAACCAAGGTCACCTCACTTCAATTTTGAAGCTCTATAAGAGCTACATTTCTTAGTCGATCAATTTGAAACTTGCTACACTTCAGGACCCTTTCAGGGTCTACAACGTGTATATCCGGGATTTTTCGATTTCCTGACCTAAGGTCAGGTCACGAGGCGACCTCTCCCATTGGAAAAGCATGGGAAAAAGCGATCTCATGATCTAAAGCCACAAATATGATTGTAAATACTCAAAATGCTCAAAACAGCGTTTTTGGACACCCCTTCACGGATCCCAGGGGTCATATTTGTCCTTTGACTTTTCCAAGGTCATCCAAGGTCACCAGGGGTCAAAAACAGTATTTTGACAATAACTTTTGACCTAATTAGGCTAGAGCGCTGAATCAAACACCATCGTGTTTGTCTCGTCACTGGCCTTCATTTAATATACTGCAAGGTCACTTTCTGACCTTTCGTGACCTCAGGTCATATTAGGTCACGAGGTGACCTCTAGAGGTCAAACCACTAGCGGGAGGTCTTTACGTTCTACATAGCGGAAAACGGTCTGGCAATTTCCTATCAAATGTACCTAACCAGATCTCAATAGCTCTAATGGCATAGGAGTTATGCCCAGTTTTCCTAAGCATTGCATATTTGAGTGAAAATAGCCTATCGTGACCTTTCTTGACCTCTGGAGGTCAAACCATTGACCTGAGCGCTTAAACATGCAAAGTAATTTCTTACTGAATTCACGCGAGCTTTCTAATACACTTTGCAGATTTGCGCTAACCCCCATATTTTCGGAGTTAAAGGGGCGGCATCGATGGCCCCCGGTGGGGCGAAGGTGGCGCCGGACCCCCGGTGGGGCACAGGTTAATTTTCGACCCCAACTATCCATTCAACTCCCGAAAATTGTCCCGAACATTGGTCCAACCTGTGCACTATGGCCTTTGCATTGACCATTTAACTTTCACAGCCCTCTCACCATCTGAGCCACCCGCCCTTCGCTGACTGCTGACCCCGACTGGCCATTCCGGTTGGTTGGCAGCCGACCTGTGGACTTTTGCACCGGTCAGCTTGTTAGCTACAGGGTCGATCTGTGGAGCACTGCGGACTCCTATGGTGAAGCTTTGCTTATTCCGGTGGAGCTCCGGTTTCTGAAACATTCGCTCGTCTGCTATTATTTGGACATTTGCTAGTTTGGGTTGAAGCTATACCACAGTGGTTACCTAGAAATATTTTGTGACATGTCTTTGATGTTAATATTATTATGTCGGTATTATCAGTTCAAAACTAGTAAACAAAGAAAATTGGTTAGGCACTGCAATAGCTGCAAACTTTTCCTGGTGCATTCACCACTATATTGTGACATCGCCACAGTGATGAAAATGGCTGTTTTACGGCTGGATGACTGTCGAGAGGCTATGTTAATTAGCAAGTCCTTTAACCCTCGCCCCACCGGGGGGGGCATCGATGTCCCCCCCTAAGGTTTTTCCGGGATAGCAGAAAAACGACGAGGCGCAGCACCGCGGTTGAGGGCTCTACCTCTCACTGCATCATTTTCCCATCATCCCTGAAATTTTTTACCCCGGGTCACCCAAGGTCAGGTCACCAGACGAGGTCAACCAAGGTCACCTCACTTCACTTTAGAGCTCTGTAAGAGCTACATTTCAAAGTCGATCGATTTGAAACTTCCTACACTTCATGACTCCTCCAGGGTCTACAAGGTGTATATCCGGGATTTTTCGATTTCGTGCCCTGAGGTCAGGTCACGAGGCGACCTCTCCCATTGGAAAAGCATGGGGAAAAGCTATTTCATGATATAAAAGCCACAAAAATGATTGCAAATACTCAGACTGCTCAGAACAACGTTTTTGGACACCCTTTCACGGATCCCAGGGGTCATATTTGCCCTTTGACTTTTCCAAGGTCATCCAAGGTCACCGGAGGTCAAAAACAGTATTTTGACAATAACTTTTGACCTAATTGAGCTAGAGCGGTGAAACAAACACCATCGTGTTTGTCTTGTCACTGGCTTTCATTTGATATACGGCAAGGTCACTTTTTGACCTTTCGTGACCTCAGGTCATATTAGGTCACGAGGTGACCTCTGGCGGTCACACCACTGGCGGGAGGTCTTTATGTTCCACATAGCGGAAAAAGTACTGGCAATTTGCTATCAAATGTACTTTACCAGGCCTCAATAGCTCTAATGACATAAGAGTTATGCCCAGTTTGCTTAATCATTGCATATTTGAGTGAAAATAGCCGATCTTGACCTAATTTGACCTCTGGAGGTCAAACCATTGACCTGAGCACTAAAACATGCGAAGTAATTTCTTACTGAATTCACGCGAGCTTTCTATTGCATTTTGCAGATTTGCGCTAACGCCCATATTTTCGGAGTTAGAGGGGGGGCCATCGATGGCCCCCGGTGGGGTGAAGGTGGCGACGGACCCCCGGTGGGGCGCGGGTTAAACATATCGATTTATGGGGTTTGCATTTTAGTAGCAGCTGTCATTCCAAAAATTTGGGTTAAATATTGCACACCAAAGCGGAGAAGAAAACTAGCCATAAAAAGGTAATATTACACTCTGGAATCTACCTTCCGTCAGACGTGCTTTTTGCTGGATTATTTATTGACTTCTTTTCTTGAGAAAGTGACTTGATAACGCAAATATCAAGCGCTACGGTAGTAAAGCCTGTAGCCCCATCCATAAAATTTCTGGTTTGTGTGAAGGAGACTTATACTATTTCCAGTTCAGTGGTTTGTATTGTGACAGGAGACGCAGTTATGGAGGATATATTGGAAAATTAATGAGTAAGAAAGAAATCCTGCAATGCTAGAATTGACCGGGCCAGGCAATCTTTAGCCTCCTGCTGACAAGAAACTTTCACTGCTAGGATCATTGGATTTTGTAATATATTTTGTCAAAATTGTTACATGTTCGGTTTTTAATCGGAGCATCGCTAAGGTCATCAAAGTCTGCAGAACAAGGCCACACCATCCGAACGAGCAACTTCCGCAATGGAGGGTTAATTTAGAAGTCAAAGTTTAACCCGCGCCCCGGTGCGCCTCCGAGCCACCTTCGCCCTGGTTGGGAGTGTTTGAACACCCCCTTGAACTCGGCCCCTATAAGGGATAGCGAAAAAATGCGAAAGACGGTGGATAGCTCATAAAAATTAATGAAGAAACTATATTAATCACTTTTGGGCTCAGGTCAATATCGAGGTCATGACAGGTCAATTAAGGTGACATTTTGAGTAGTTTTTGGGCTCTAGCATCTGACAGGTTTGAGTTAGAATAATGTTTTAGGCACCATTCGCTTCCTCTCGCTACAAAAAAATATAATGACGTATAATCTGACCATACTAGGTCAAAACACAAAATGACTTGACCTCAGGTCAGGTCCAGGTCACTTTTTAACCTAGGACAATCAATATGCATATCAATTGACTCGCAATAGCAATCCAAGCGCAATTTCATCAAAATAAAAGTATATTATCATTTCATGCACAGTTATGGACCTAAAAGCTGCTTAAGTAGCCCCAGATGACCTCTCAGTGGTCACAGATCAAATCTTGCAACGTGAATTTGGAAATATGCCCAGGATACTACGATTTGGAGAATATGAAGGTATTCTCGGCTGTATCTACACAAATACAACGGAATTTCTGTTTTCCCATTTATTTACAATGGAGAGTTCACGATCCGTACTTGACCCTAAGTCATCGATATGAAAAAATCCCAGAATATATTTTGTAGCACTCGGTGGGCCCAATTTGTGGTATAAATTTAAATCCGTTAAACTCACTCATTTCTTACTTATGCCATTTCTTACTCATTTCTTACTTATGCCATATTCTTGGAGCTTAGGTTACTTGACGTGCACTGGTGACCTGACCTAGTATGCCCAACCTTAAAATTTTAGAGAAAGTTGCGGAATTGATTAACCCTATTTCCGTCAGGCTCCCGGCTACCCCCTATTTCCAGCAGGGGGGGCAATATCGGCCCCCCTAAGATCTCGTAATCTAACCGGCCGATTTTGAAAATTCAAAGTGCTATAGATTCCCCTGACGCTAAACTTTATTTTGAAAAAAGAAAATTTCAAAATTTTGATTTTTAAGGAGAAAGTCGTGCAAAATATACAATTTTTGTGTATTTTTTAGATTTTCCATAACCCTTGTCTCTGTTGTACGATTTTCACAAAACTAGTTCAGATTTACAAATAATTGACCCAAAATTGTCATATACTCGGAGTTACGCAAAAATTCGAAATTCAATGGCAGTTCCAGGACCAGGACTATGAGGGGAAATATATACAACCTAAAAGTTTTTGTTACGCGGATTAGAAGCCGTGATATACTGCTTGGCATCTTTGACACATAAATAAATGAAAAAAGTGAAAAACTCATCAGGGGCGGATGCAGTAAGGTAAAACAGTGGGGTAAAATACATCCCAACAATATGCGAGTGGTATGCATGAGTATATTAGTCCCTCGACTAGTTGAAATTTATTTCTGATAATTTTTACCCTCCCATGGCAGCTCTGGGAAAGGGGGTGACATAGGCGGATCAAGGACTCTCGTCGTGGGGGGGCGGGTGGGGGTGATTGGAAACACATTTTTAATATACAACGATATTGAGTCGCGGCGGTGATACTGGCTGGGAATATGCATTTTGAAAATGTGTAGTGACTGGACACGCCTCTGGTAATCTAGAATTTGGTTATAACTATTTTGAATTTTCATATACCCAATTGTATTCGCCCTGGCACGGCTGTAAGCAGTCTTCTCACTTACTAACGTTTAGTCCTTCTTGATAACATTCCCCCCATTTTGAACTGCTGTAACCGCCCCTGATGAATACAAATAGTGACAATTGTGAATGCACTATCATCTCACATAAAAATGATATAATAAAACCATATAACTGGTATCAGGATCAGCAGAGACGGCTTCCTTTTCAAAGAACCCATCGCATACGATAATACTTGGTTTGTGGATAGAACCTCCCCAAAAACCCAGCCATAGCTCCGCCCCTGGTAAATATATAATATTGACAATTTCAGAAAACCTGCCTGTACTAGTTTTAGGAAAAGTCAGGAAGTTTCAAAGTTCTATCGCAAGCCGTTTCGGAGATATTCTTGAAAAACCTTAGGGGGCAATATTAGCTCCCCCTGCCGGAAATAGGGTTAAGGATAAGGTGTGACAAGTACGGCGGCGTTTCACCTCGCTGTTTGTTCGTGCCGCCGGAAAAACCAGAGGGGGTGTTCAAACATCCCCCACCGGGGCGAGGGTTAAGTTCCCACAAGGCACAGGGACGTATTTCGACTCATTGCTCCATTTCGAATCGGCTGGTTACACAATTTCCCGATTTCTCCAATGTAGCTGAAATCGGAAAACCTTTGATGAAAAGTGGGATGGGAGAGGGAGGTCCTCCTACCCCTTCCCCTGCGTGAACAATTGTCCGTCGAAAACCAGACACATGTCTAAGAGGCGTACAATCGGAGCACGTCTAGCACATTGACTCTGTGTGCCAGCGAGCATGGCGCGGCGTGCTGGGAGAGAATGAATAGACCCGCGGACCACTGACCACTGACTACGATACACAGAGTATCCAGGTCATCGCTGGGTCCGACCCGGCGCTGGTATCAGCGGATCACCCCACCACACCATTCTCGGATCATTTCCGACCGTCCCACCCAGTGCCCAAGATAGATCCCTCCTGAGTGACGCAGAAACAGCGAAATGATGCAAGAAAGGGGCGGGCAGAAACATTGGTCTTCTTCATCATGCAAATGTGATTAATGGGACGTCAGTTGACGGCTCTGACGCGGACAAAATACAGCTATTTAATGCATGCAATGCAGGGTCTCCCTAACCGCCCCGTCGCTTCCTATTTTTCCGAAATTGCTGAGGAAGTATGGGGAGACAAGACAGTAAAGACCGCGTTACCAAACTAACATTAGCAAAATTAATCAATGTGTTGGTCGGTGAAATACTTTTGCAAATCGGTAAACAAATCGTTGCAGAGACTGTCCAAGTCAGCCCTATTTTTGATAATCGCCACCATGGAGCTCTGGTACCAGTTCATCTATGTATTTGTAACGTTTTCTACGCTGACATCAGAGTAAAAGTTTCGATGCAAAAGTAAGCTCAATTAGCGGCTTCTTAGACATAATGCAACAGAAAAGTCAAAGAAGTAGACTAGTATCATGATGCACAACAATCTACTCGCAGTGTTTGTTGTACAATGACGAAAACACTAAAGCCCTTTTCTTCAGGCCACATTCCCTGTTTCAGGTTACCCCAAATTTTTTATTCTCTTTTTTCAATCAAGAGTGTCGTAAATCGCTCACTTGGCCTCGGATAACCTGTCGGAGGATATATATATATATATATATATATATATATATATATATATATATATATATATATACACAAAATGTTTTACTTGAAAACTATTTTCCTTGTGACAGTGGAAAGCAGATGCGCAGGGTTATGGTTCCAGGGATGAAAACTTTGCGAAACATTTGCATGCTTATGCTATCATTTTCGTGATAATGAAATGAATCGCTAGCAAAAAAGCTGGTCCCAAGGTCAAATTATGTATCATTCGATTCGGCTTCCTGAGAGGATTCATATAGTTCAAGTCGTTTTTCTCTATCTTTACTTGTTCAGATGTAACAGCCGAAAAACTGAATTTACATGTTATCCCTATGACGGCATGTTTTGACCTCTCGTGACCTAAAATGTGACCTGACAAAAAAATGGTTCAAATGTTTTCGATGGAGAAGTGGACGGGCAGCCCAACGCCGTTTTTCGCTACCTACCGTGGTTCTCGAGATCTTAGGGGGGCGGGTACCCGCCCCCTCTCCGTCAATGCGAAGGTGGCTCAGACCCTCATCAATGCGCATGTTAAATTGGACAGCTGAGCCATACATCATCCTCGGTCAGGATAAACGAGATTCCATTGGGGCTGCGGTGTCTCTGACGCAAAACACAATAAACATGACAGGTCAAATCCCGTCTGGCTAGACTTTATCCAGCGGAGTCATAACAGACCAGTGTTAGTGAGTCTGTAAAGCCGGCTGCAATAGCGCCGCGGACTATCGCTCAGTCGCCGTGCTGCGCCGCCGGCCTTTGGATGCCGGCGTTTAGTTCCAGAGCGGCTGCCAGCGTCAGATCATCCAGAGCTTGCAGAGCTAGCGCAGCCGAACGGGCTTAAATCTGGGTAATTACTGACTTTTTCAAATGCCCTACCCGTGTGGGGGTACCCGTCCTCCTCCTCTGGTTTTTAGGAAATATGATAAAAACGGAGACGTTACGCGCGACCGTACTTGGTATATATTTTTCTGATTATTTTTACAACTTTTCACTCGAAATATAGGGTTCAGGTTATTTCAGGTTAGGCTCCTGTTGCATGTTAAGTTATCTCACCTGTAAAAATGTTTAATATAGTATACGTAAGAACATGGTTGACCATTGGATCTGAATCTCATATCACATTATGGACCTACTGGGTACTACAAAATATGTTCAGAAATTTTGTACATTGATGACCTAAGGTCAGGTACGAGCCATGACCCCTTTATTGGAAATGCATGGGACAAATGGTTTAAACTAAATAGCTTAGTAATGGATAGTGGTACAGTATTTATTTTTACAGCATTGTGTTGTTATTATCATTGTGGTTCTAATGATTGCATTATGGCTTATTTAACCTTGACCGGACCCCAGGTCAGGTCAAATCCCAGATTTGACCTGGTGAGTTCATATTATATCTCATTCGATTCACCTTGCTGCGGAGATTCTAATTGGGTTGATTTGTTTGCTTTACCTCTTTCGATCCGATGTAATTCGTGAAAAACCTTTATTTCCATGTTATCACTATGGCGACATGCTGACTTTTAGTGACCATAACTTGAGCCCCCGTCGAAGCAAAGGTGGCTCAAACCCCTGAACAATGAGGGTGTTAAATGCGTCCGAATACTGACATGCAATATCCATTGGCTATTGTGGAAGCTCTGTCAAAAACACACGATAAAAGTCCGTTGGCATGCGTGTAGACTTCATGGCCTGAATAACTAATATTTGTTCTTCATTTCCTCATTTGCACGGGTCTTTGAACCCCCCTGTCGTTTTTCCTTTTGCACGGGTCTTTGAACCCCCCTGTCGTCTCGCCGCAATCGGCCGGCGGCGCCGCTCTGGCTCGGGGGTCACGTGAGCGTCGTAAAGGTCACCTAGCAACACGCCCTCCGGCAGTGCGACTGCTCGTGGAGAACCATCTCAGGAAAGGAGAGGGATGCATCGCGGCTGGCAGACAAAACCGACCTGAAGAGGGCATGCTAAAACAGTTGAACATAATGAGCAGTGGTTTTTAAGACGTATGTCTGTAAGATAAATTTGCCGCTAGTTCTGCTATCATTGGCACATACAGGATCCATGACGGGGTATATGGTCGTGGGGGGGCGGACCAGAGGGGCACGACCTGTCAGGTGGGCGCCAAATCCTATCGTGGGGGCACTGACACTGGCGTCCGGGGGAGGGAAAACGACATTTTTGGCTGCACCATCGGCCTTTCAGGGGGCATCGTGACCATTTTAGGGGGGGCGCCGAGAGTCAATCAGGGAGGGGAAGTGGGAGAAAGTCCCCTTGCCCCTAGAACTCTCTATTTCTGCTATAGGGATGTAGAGCCATTGGGGTTTGTTATTGCACTCTTTTTATAGTAATGATTTATGTCTGTTATTACTAACGCATTCTGTTACCGTTTCCAGTGAATAATTGGGTTTTGGTGTACACTTGCAAACCTATCGAGCATAGAGATGTAGTGTGCGATAAAATGTATTATCTTACTATTATAAATGTCCGGCCAGAGCGATTTTAATGATTGAGTTGTTGTGCAGAAAAGCTGACTCACGTGCTAATCGTGACGGCTCCTGAGCTTTTGGGTTTCCGGTCAGCTCAGCTAAATGGAGGGAACCATTTCAATGAGAAGTTGGCATCGCAACGGTACCATTGTACCAGCCCCAGCGGGACGCGTTCTCGCATAAATTTACAAATACAAGCAGCAGCCTTTGCAAGTATGGTTTTGAGACTGTCGATCTCCCCTCCTTTATCCCTGCATATTTCGAACCATTGTGGAGACTGGCTTCTGAAGGAAATAGGCGAAATCGCAATGAAATGAATTTGACTTTTCCGAAGAGGAATGCACCATGTAGTCTAAGATAATATCAATTTGATTACAATATTGTGGTATGGCATATATTGGTGATATGGTGCTCAAAGCAATGCTTATTTTATCGCACGGGGCAGATCATTTTGGAACTCTAAACACAATCTAGAAACTTTATTTTTCGTCTGCATTTTTATATTTTGAAAGCTGTTCCATGTCCACATACTTTATCGCACTTAACTTAAAACACGCGTGATCCAAAGATGGCATATTTTCGAAACACAGCATAGATTATCGCATCATTAACACGCACCCCGCTGGCTGAGGGGGGCGAAATTCGCCCCCTCCTGGTTTTTCCCGGATAACGCAAAAATAAAGAAACGAAGAAAAACAAAACTTACAGTACCTTGTTCCTGAGTAATTGTAAGCATCTTGACTATTTTTTAGGTCAGGTCATGTCAGGTCAAGGAGCTATCTAAGGTCAAGCGACCCGACCTCAAAACCTAAAATCATGAGTTTGAAGTGGCACCTAAGGAGCATCAGCCAACGGATCAGCTTAAAATTTGCACAATATGATGAGGCCATTAGGGTCCACAAATCTGCTCGGAATTTTGATATTGTTGACCTAAGGTGTGGTCAATTTTTGGTCACCCCATTATAAGTCTATGGAGAAAAATAGAAAGGGCTCTTTCTCGGTAAATACGGGATAAATAAAGCTGAAAATGCTCAAACGGCGTATTCTTACCACCATCTTGACCATAAAGTTGAGTTTTTGTCCATCTGACCTCTCAAAGGTCATGTCAGGTCACACGAGCATACAGTGATTGTTTTTCTAATAACCTCTCACTGAATCGAGATAAAGCTCCCATTCTGCTTGCATTGTGCTCATATTGTCACGGGGAGTCGATTTTGCAGCATGATCTTACCAGGTCACCCTGTGACCCTGACCTAGCTCGATGTCAGGTCATTTTCACAATTTGACCTAGAAAGGTCATATTATACATCATTCGATTTGCCATGATGAGAGGAATCCAATGTTGCATAAATATTTTATCTAGCTCCGCTGAGTAAAAACCTAGGGAGGGAAACGTACACTACCCTGTTGTGAGCCTATGGGACTTTATTGGACCTAAACTGACCTCAATAATGACCCGACATAAAAATCCTTCTATAATTTCTCTTCGTCTCGTCAAGGACTTTGAAACACCGTCCGTAATTTTTCTTTAGTTTTCCTGAGAGATGAGATACGGAGATGGGGCGAAATTCGCCCCCCCAGCGGGGCGCGTCATGCCAGGGACCCCAGCAGGACCCGTGTTAAAGGAATGTGATATCATTGCTTTTTAACTTCAACTTAAATAGAGCACTCAGTTTAATTTAACGTAGCTTTGATAAATTAAATGAACTTTTAACTAATTAAATTTTAATTGACTTTGATTCTTCGTGCATTCCAAAATTTGCGTTTTGAGAAAAATAGGTATTTTAAGAGGATTTTCAATGCCTTTTATCCCTCTCCACGGCGAACCGACACACCCCGACGCATCATTCAACAGAGTAGGAGGAAAACGGCTGGCCTCTGCTCAGGAAACGCGCTATTCTTGGACAACAGTGAGTCCTTTTCTTGTACAAACAAGATATGAGACTGGATAACAGCATCTGCGTCGGCTGTAAAGTCGGAAATTTGTGAAATTACCAGGCCTTGGTGGGTTAGAGAAAGGGATAACGACTGGTTAGCGTGGTTGGCTAGCCTGGCCGTCGATCTAGGCTCACACTGGTGATCCCAGGCGTGCTTGGTTGTCGACACGGACCTTGTCTCAGCTTGAGCAGGGTTTTTGCGGGTGTCGGTCCGTTGGATCACCGTGTTCTCATCCTCTACCACGAATCTCCGGCCAGGATACTGCTGTTTGTTTTTTCTGTTCGGTAACAGTTTGATAGCATAATTAGTCATGTTTTACGTGCAGAAAATAAAATGTTTTTTTTTGGTGCGCTCTACAAAACTGGCGCCTCCGTTTAAATCCCACAGTGCAGCCACATTCCCTAATTATATAGCCATTGCTGGCTCATCTGTTAGAGCAAAATATGTTGCTTAACATGATGCTCTCACTCCGGGCATAAACATAAAACGAATGACGTCGCTTGTGGTTACCGTAGTTTTTTTTATTCCGAACTTTTGTTCTGTTCAAAATTAATCTATCTAAATCGAGAGGTCGATGAACGGATCAGAAGTCTCCCATGTCGTCCCTGAAAATTGCCCAGAGCAAGCTAATTTGGCCACGGCTAAAATGGCTTGTAGCGAACACACCTTCCGCTAAGCTCAACAACTAATCAAATCAAAGTTATCCGTGTCTGAAGCGGTGCTGTATTTACCGTAGCATCAAACCGGCACCTTGCACGAATCAGTGACATGAGTGTTAGTAGCACGCAGGGGTGTTGCCACGGATTTTCGAACTGGTGCCGGATCCAGCGGTGGAAACCGCTGTATATCCGTCGCTATGTTCGGCCCGCTAGATAGGGAAGGGCAACGTTTTCGCTGTATATCCGTCGCTATGTTCGGCCCGCTAGATAGGGAAGGGCAACGTTTTCGCTGTATATCCGTCACTATGTTCGGTCAGCTAGATAGGGAAGGGCAACGTTTTCGCTGTATATCCGTCACTATGTTCGGTCAGCTAGATAGGGAAGTGCAACACTTTCGCTGTATATCCGTCGCTATGTTCGGTCAGCTAGATAGGGAAGTGCAACACTTTCGCCGTATATCTGTCGCTATGTTCGGCCCGCTAGATAGGGAAGTGCAACACTTTCGCTGTATATCCGTCGCTATGTTCGGTCAGCTAGATAGAGAAGTGCAACACTTTCGCTGTATATCCGTCGCTATGTTCGGCCCGCTAGATAGGGAAGTGCAACACTTTCGCTGTATATCCGTCGCTATGTTCGGTCAGCTAGATAGGGAAGTGCAACACTTTCGCCGTATATCTGTCGCTATGTTCGGCCCGCTAGATAGAGAAGTGCAACACTTTCGCTGTATATCCGTCGCTATGTTCGGCCCGCTAGATAGGGAAGTGCAACACTTTTGCTGTATATCTGTCGCTATGTTCGGTCAGCTAGAAAGGGAAGTGCAACACTTTCGCTGTATATCCGTCGCTATGTTCGGTCAGCTAGATAGGGAAGTGCAACACTTTCGCCGTATATCTGTCGCTATGTTCGGCCCGCTAGATAGGGAAGTGCAACACTTTCGCTGTATATCCGTCGCTATGTTCGGCCCGCTAGATAGGGAAGGGCAACGTTTTCGCTGTATATCCGTCACTATGTTCGGTCAGCTAGATAGGGAAGTGCAACACTTTCGCTGTATATCCGTCGCTATGTTCGGTCAGCTAGATAGGGAAGTGCAACACTTTCGCCGTATATCTGTCGCTATGTTCGGCCCGCTAGATAGGGAAGTGCAACACTTTCGCTGTATATCCGTCGCTATGTTCGGTCAGCTAGATAGAGAAGTGCAACACTTTCGCTGTATATCCGTCGCTATGTTCGGCCCGCTAGATAGGGAAGGGCAACGTTTTCGCTGTATATCCGTCGCTATGTTCGGTCAGCTAGATAGAGAAGTGCAACACTTTCGCTGTATATCCGTCGCTATGTTCGGCCCGCTAGATAGGGAAGGGCAACGTTTTCGCTGTATATCCGTCACTATGTTCGGTCAGCTAGATAGGGAAGTGCAACACTTTCGCTGTATATCCGTCGCTATGTTCGGTCAGCTAGATAGGGAAGTGCAACACTTTCGCCGTATATCTGTCGCTATGTTCGGCCCGCTAGATAGAGAAGTGCAACACTTTCGCTGTATATCCGTCGCTATGTTCGGCCCGCTAGATAGGGAAGTGCAACACTTTCGCTGTATATCTGTCGCTATGTTCGGTCAGCTAGAAAGGGAAGTGCAACACTTTCGCTGTATATCCGTCGCTATGTTCGGTCAGCTAGAAAGGGAAGTGCAACATTTTCGCTGTATATTCGTCGCTATGTTCGGCCCGCTAGATAGGGAAGGGCAACGTTTTCGCTGTATATCCGTCACTATGTTCGGTCAGCTAGATAGGGAAGTGCAACACTTTCGCTGTATATCCGTCGCTATGTTCGGTCAGCTAGATAGGGAAGTGCAACACTTTCGCTGTATATCCGTCACTATGTTCGGTCAGCTAGATAGGGAAGTGCAACACTTTCGCTGTATATCCGTCGCTATGTTCGGTCAGCTAGATAGGGAAGTGCAACACTTTCGCCGTATATCTGTCGCTATGTTCGGCCCGCTAGATAGGGAAGTGCAACACTTTCGCTGTATATCCGTCGCTATGTTCGGCCCGCTAGATAGAGAAGTGCAACACTTCGCTGTATATCCGTCGCTATGTTCGGTCAGCTAGAAAGGGAAGTGCAACACTTTCGCTGTATATCCGTCGCTATATTCAGCCCGCTAGATAGGGAAGTGCAACACTTTCGCTGTTTTAGAGACCGGTGTAGTCTCGCAAAAATAGCAAAATGGAATATTTACGTTCTAAAATTTGGAATTTCAACAGTACTACCGGCCAAAATTGTTGTTCCGCCCCCCCCACTTTTCGAGAGTGAGGGAGGGCAGCCTCCAAGGTCCCCCCGGTGGTGACGCCCCTGGTGACGTGTCTCATGACAAGAATCGTGGATAGCGCCCAGTGACGGTGCTGAGTGGGAGGAACCCTCGTCCAATCACAGGGACCTTTTGCAAGTCATCTGAACCGGGTGATATTTCCTGGGATGTAATCACAGAACTGGAGATGCTGGCTCTGACTCTGTCCTTAAAAACACAGCGGATGCAAACTGAAAAAAGGATTTGAAATCCAAGTCCGAAGTATCTTCTATTGTGAAGATATGAATTGTGAAGAATATGATCTACTTGTGCTTCTATCTATCCCATGTCGACAGAAATTGTTCCTCCCTTTCACTGGAAGGGCTCATTTGGCGGCACATTTCTCTCGCTGGAGTCATCCAGGAAATATCCTGGAAATCCAGCACGCATTGTTGACACCAAAACGTTAATTGTTTTTAGATGTCAATGTGCCTGATGTCTCAGGATGACGTAGTATGTATGTATTTATAGGTGGTTTTTATCATGGGGGTTTGTACGAAAAAGATTACAGAAAAACATTAAGTGGGTATTTAACATAGGTTTGGTGTCCAAATCGCAAAGTGCAGAGAAACCCAGTAGATATTTCACTTACTTAGCTCAAAGGTAAAAGTTGATATTTGATATGCCATTGTTCATCTGGCTTGTAAACCAGCAATAGAAGTACGCGGCCCAGTCTGGATTGTTTTTCTGTGCTACTATATTCTGCCCCATAGAAGAGTAGAGGTTGAGACCAGGGGGTTGCGCTCCGGCTTTTTAGCCTATGCCAAAAATGGCAACCTCAAATCTGGCATTCACCATGGTGATGACGTCAGCAATCGCCTAGAGTTGCTAAGCAACGCATTGTCGCTGAGCATTGTAGAAAACGGGGCTATCAGGAGATAAGTTGCGTGTTAGGGGCAATAATACTGTTTTTTGAGGACGTGGGGTAATAAGTCTTGGGCCTACCCCTCGCCAGATGCATCTTGAAACCGTAAGACACTCCACAATCCGGAGTCGATTCTCATTGAATAAATAGGCGGCTCCACCTTGAGAGCAACTGCTGACGTCACAAACCTAAAATTCTCTAGAAATAGAGGTTGCCATTTTTTGAGAGGGGAGCGTTCTACCTCTACATTTAAAGGCCTTGGTTGAGACGAATGATTTTTTGAAGTTGAATAATTTTTGTGGTACCAGATATAAGCATGCCATGGCCTGTCAGGCTCCACTACCTGGAGAACTCTGAAATAATGGCTGCCACAGCTGGCAACAACTTATTTGCGAATCCGCCACTTGATCCAGCAGGAGATTTGTACGATTGGTGATCGCATTTTGTGCTTTCAAACCTTTTAACAAGCCTAAAAAGACAAGAGAAACAAGCCGTCAGCAAAGTTCACTTTGCGAACATATGTGTTTGCGCGCTGCTCTGTCTTGCCAGCATGTTTGTGTTGCTTGCGTTATCTGAAGGGACAGGCGGTCTGCATTTGTAGGCTGCAGCTGAAGGTTTGAAAAGGTTCTGCTCCAACCGTTCCAACCACGCACTGGTGCCTGCGGATGCTATCAGACAAACATTCAGCACGGTGACAGCCGTTCCATTGATTTCCAGTCGTCTCCACCGCTTAGCGGCGTACCCAACTCGCCGATGCAAAATGGGTCCGATTTAATAGCGAACGGAATTATGATGCCTAGTGCAGATAAGGTAAGTGAATGACCGAAAATTGGCATGACCTTTCAGGTTCGGAATAGCGGACGTGTGTTGAACATGTTCTCGTTAAAGGCCATGTGACACCTCTATAATGGGATTTGAACTGGGATAGTTATGTTATCGAGAAACATCCTGTTTGATATTTCATTTTTGCTGAAACCACCGTTTGCTGTGAAATAGCGTGAATTTACAGTCAGTGTGGTCCACGTCGACCCTGGCGTGGGGCTGGCCCGACGGAACGCCAGCCGCCGTCCACCAGAGCCGTAGGAGATAACCGTGCGCGTGTAGGTTCATGCACCTTGTGGCTCCGTAAAATGTGAGTTTTGAGAAAAGTGAAAAAGAAAATGAGCGCGCCGGGTAACCGTTTCATTTGATATACGAGAGGCACATACAGATGTAATCTAGGGCTTATTTGTTTTTGTTCGTGGATCTCTGAGCCCAAGGTTTACAATAGGCATTAACTAGTCTCTCTATGAGATACTCTGGATATCCGTTCTTCCTGGAAAGGTTACCTATTTGTATGAGGCTTCGATCGGCCGCCTGTTTCGTGGAAGATATCCTGATGGTCCATTTTGTCTGCGCGCGAAGGACAGCCCATTTCCTACTCATGGGATGGTTTGATTCAAAGTTAAGCACTATGAGTGCTTTCATTGTTTTGATGGATAATACCGTTGAATAATGAACTGAACGGTAAACTGTTATGAGAATGACGGGGAAAGATATGTGTCCTGACCCTAGACTGGTTTCTATTGTAAACCTGTTGGCTGGGTTAAACGCGTTTATGTTTTCTTAAAATTTCATGCAGGGTTCTCATCCCGTGCAGCCATACTTCTAGAATATCGTCTACATATCGGGCAAAATATTGCGATTTCAGTACCGACGTTTCCATGATCATGCAGGAATATAATAGCGGCTAGAGATGCTAGTCTATTTCCCGCTATAATTTAATCATTTCTGTATGATTTTGATAAAAATAAATAGTTGGCATGCGTACGATCAACCTCTTCAACTTAATCTTAATCATAATATCTTTGCCACAAGCGATCCGAACAATAAAAGCTCTACTGCTAGATCGACGAAGTGGGACATGCCATGAGAACCACAAGTGTGCCATGAGAACCACAAGTATGAGAACACAAGTGTGGCAGGTGGTTCATCAATTTTAGAGCTTGACATTTTTGGCTGGTGCATATTTCAGTGCACTGCATACATTTTCCAGTGGCCTCCTTTTCGGACTCATGGACCTGCTGAACATGTTCCGTTGGTCCCCTGTAACAGCTCAATTTCTCTTCTCTTTGCCCCCTCCCCCAGAGCTCTCCTGAACTATCGCAGATGTCGGGGCTTTCTGTTAAGTGTTCGAGGCCCATCATGTGTTGGGGTTCTCTTGCGTTGTAGAGGAGACCTCTACAGCAAAAATGCGTCATCACTTTACGCATTGGGGCCGCTTAATGTTTTTAGGTTATGGACTCTGATTGATAACAATAGTTTCCAAATTGATTGGTGCACATTGGCGGGGAAGCTTCGGGGCGTCCCAGGCTGGATTGTTTTTAAGACACTACCATAGTGGCCAACGGACCTCCAACAGCTTCCAGAATATCATCACGGCTTTCTGTGCCCTATTCAGAAACTCCTATTTGGTTCGGATATCTTTTTACAGCCCAGGAGCAGAGTTGTGCGACTCGCAAGTCAGAGTTGGAGTTTAATTCAAATCCGACTCATTCGACTCTGAGTATAGTTGAGTTGCTTCACAACACGTCAATGAGTTGAGTTGAGTTGAGTCGTAAGACAGCAAGTCAAATGAGTTGACGAAAAATTTGGCTCAACAGGTAAACATGATGTCAAGTTAAACTGTTTGAATTTGCCTACCTTTTGAAACCTCCTTTAACCTCTTTTAAATACCTTTTCCCTCCATAATGTAAATTGTTTAAATCAAAGTTTCAATTCATTTCATTATATCAATAATTATATGATTCAATTGCTTATTTTAAAGGCCCATCCGGTCTGAAGAAATCCCTGGGCACAAATAATACATATACTCGAACAATTTAACAGGTTCCTATCACTGGTCTTGTCTTAAACATTTTAAGTAGTGGAAAACACCACAAAATACATTTCAAATCTCTCAAAAACCTCTCATCTTCAATATTTTACATTACTTTTTTACTTCAACTACTCCAACAACACGCGTCGTCGTCGCTGACTGTTGCTGTCGTCAGTGGTCGACGTCTGAGAAGTGTGTGCGCCATTGCTGTCTTTGAAGGAAAAATAAACCGGTTATATGTTCAAGCTTAATTAGCCTCAAGGCAAAAAGTGTAAATATCACGTGATAATTCATAAAGCCATGCGAATATTTGTATACCTATATGTTGTATTGTTTCTTTTGTCCCAAATGCGCTGTCTGCCGCCGATCTTTTCATTTTGCCTATTGTAAGCAGATACTTCTATAAGCATAGAAAATTGGACCCCTGATTGAACAGAATTGTTGAGATGCCTTTATCGCAAGATTTGGAGGAATTATTTTATGCTACTGGTTTTGTCTGATCAGAAAACCTCGCCTGGTGTCCGTGTGTTATTTAGAAAGCTATGAATTATAAATTTTCTATGAAATTGTGCTCCAATTTTGAAGAGCGATAGGTAAGTACTGTATAAGAGGTTCTTAAGCTAAAAATTGGATTGGGTTTAAAATATGAATACATAAAAGTCCAACACGTTGACATAATTTCCATTTATATTGTCCTTTGTCATATATGGTATACTTTTTCTTAAGGTTTACTGTAGTTCTTAGAATTAGCAATTGTAAATAGATACTCTAGCAATTATTGCTTAGCCTTTGATTAAACTCATGGCATAGTAATGTTTGATTTATAAAAATTACCTAGAATCATTCTTTAACAGAAAAAATAATACCTATACTATCCCTAAAAATACAATTTATATCATGCATTTTTGCTTGGATCTTTTTTGACAGTATGGAGGCTCAATTTTTGCCTGTGTTGGTGAAACCGTAGCCCTTTTAGCTTCATTTCCATTTCATTTACCTAGCTTAATATGCAATGCTCCTTTTAGAAATAATTGCAGCATGTGGTGGCTTTTTTTGGGCAGTGACAGTCTGGAAGAATTAAAAAGTTATTTATGGTTGCTGGCTAATTTTTAACTAATGTTTGAATGCCAATTCATTAATTTTGCTTCTATTAATCTTCCGTTTCGTGTCAGACTTTCTAAAAACTTGTTTTTTGTTGGTTTGTTGATATATTTCTTAATTTTTCAAAAATATTTATATATTTATCATTCATTTATTTTATTTTGAAAACGAGTAGAAGTTTGAGTTGAGTTGAGTCGTGAGCTGCATCAGAGTTGAGTCAACCGCTCTTAGCACTTGAGTTGAGTTGAGTCGGCTCAAGAAAATTCTGGAATGCACAACTCTGCCCAGGAGATAGTTTCTAAAATATATGAACCATTCTCTGCTGGCTTAGACACTTATTTTGTCGATATGAGAGCCCACTTTGCGATTTCCGGGGTGTGGGAGGGAGACCAGTGGCTGAACTATTCCACCTTGAGAGGGTCCTGTCGGCATTTGTGGTCTCGTTTTCTATTTCAGTGACCTGGAGTACTACTTATTCGTCCTGTATAACAGCCTTCGAACCTCCTGCACTGGTCCGAGGCATCCTTTTGTATCTCCAGAATCTCCTGTGCTGTTGAAATGTATCTTACATGCAGGCGGGTGGATTTGTATCTCCTAGTGGGTGGGCATTCCCAATGAAATATTCAGGCATTATCTTTTAGATATGCGTGTTTTCGATTTAAGGATTCAAATTGGTTTCATACTCTTCAACAGGTTTTTGCCAGGGGCAAAGACGCTTCATATTCTGCTATCACATTTTATTATGGTAGTTATTGGCATTGTCTCAAACGTGGGCACCTCTAATATTTCCTAAAAATTCACACCCCTGCCTGCATAAATGTGGAGCCTCCCAAAAACCCGTATTTTTCGTACTTTACTGTGTGGGGGCCATATTTTCCGTCTTGGGGTTTCTGTTGATCTGTTGTTTCAATTGAGGGCGCTTTGGCTGTTGCAGAGGCACTCTGAACCTATTTGAAGCCCCTCCTTTATTAAAGTTGAACCATTGTATATCTGGGTCTTCTTCACTGGCTTGTTGAATTCGTGACGAGAGTTGCGGATGCCTGCCACAAGTTAAGGGTCCTCAGTGGTGGCTTGGGGCTGTCCTCACGTACCGCCGCAAAGACAGCCACTTGTTCTGCTACACGAGCCTCCACAAAAGTTGAGGGAACATCCTTCCCATCAAAGTTGGACAGGTTCCACCCTCCAGTCTGGCTGAGCTCCGGCGCCTAGTTATCTGAATTCAGATGCAATGTGGGTGAAACATACTCTAGAGGCTTCTTAACATTCAAATTACCCGAGGCCGACACAAAACCGATGGCCACACTGAAAACCCCCAAATAAGCCTCTGCCACCTTTCTGGCCGGCGTTCAGCCGTGGTAACAGGACAGCCAACTTCACCGCCTCGAGGCCCACCGGTCCAGTCACTCGGTCCTCTGCATTCAGCCCATGGACCGGGGGTAGATAAGCTGTCCACACCGGCCAGCGGTGCCGCTGCCAGCCGAAGTTCACTGGAGCGGCTGCATCGCCCGCCCCACCTCGTTACCGGTGTATAAATAGGCCCCTTTATCAGTGCCGGGTGACAGGCCTCTCTGTGAACTTCACCCTGCTACGGTGATCAATAGTTTGCGGCGACAGGTAGCGATGTGGTTCCTCCCCGCCCTCTGTCGTCTGGCCAGCACAGGTGATAACCCCGGCGGCTCTGGGTGCGCTGTTGAGTGCTGACCTCACCCGTCGGACGCACGCGCTTGAGTGGTTTGCGAATTTAGAACGATATTGCGTCAAAGGTCTGGAGTGCGAAAATGGTAGAGCAGACACGAGCTCTCGTTCCAAACGTTTCCAACGGTGACCGCATTTTAGTCCAAAGTCCGGACAGCTTACCGAAATAGTTTATTTCAGCCGACGGAGCTGAAATCTGGGGATATTTCACATTAAGACTGGGTACGTTTGCTGGGTGTTAATTCGGCCTCACTGATTCCGTCCTCAACCATATGCAATGTGCTGGAAGCGGTTCCACGTGGACAGAAGCTCAGCAGGTCTGTTTGCGGTCCTATAAAACCGGTCGAAAAATAAAAAAACTGACTTTTTCCAATCGAGCGATGATAAAGCATGTGCAATACACTTAGGTTTCCTTAACTTTCACAAAGTGCGTTAAACTTGACCTTCATGGCTGGGTATCATGTCACGTGAAGTATTTTTCTAATATGGCAGTAATATGGAAACTATCATTAAACACACCGATAATGGTGCAAATAATTAAGGCCGCTATGTTTTTTTAGGCACTTTTAGTCAACAATATATCGATTTTTACGGTCCAAATTTACCCTGGTCAACATTTTCACCTCTTATTGTTATTATATTAAAATATATTTCACATGTGAAACGGTTCATTCAAACAAATAATACGCACTTGTGATCCCCAGTAACAACACTCTCGCTTACCAAGTATTTGCAGTCTTAGAGCAGTAGAAGATTCGCTTTTCCAATGGCTCTTCCTTATCTTGCACCCATTCTGTTTGTTTTCCTGTCGATGTCAGGCTACTTTGGCCTCCTTCATCCAGCTTGTGCCCACGAAAACACCAGCGAGACTCCTGGCTCTGGTGTTCATTCGCAGGCCTATGCGTTCATTGACATATCATGTCATATCCTTAACTGCACTGACCAACTGAAATCCAACTTCGGTCTATATCGAGCTGGAGAGGTCTGCCCAGTCGCTCGAGGCGACTTAGTTTGTCTCTCTCTCTCTCTCTCTCTCTCTCTCTCTCTCTCAAGGCTCAAAGAAACACGTTCCGAGCAGAGAAAACACTGAAACTTTTGCGTAGGTACACGTTCTCTCCAGCTATTTCTTGATAAAACAAATTTACTCTGGAGGCTTCAAAGGCCATATTACCCCTGGATCCATCCTTAGAGGGAGGGTCGGGGTTGCAATGGAGATTTGCTTCCTCCATCGTGATCTCCACCTTCTTTGTAAGCTGACAGTTTTATCATGAATAACAATTAACTAACAGTATACCTACACGGGGCAGGTCCTAACACATAACGGGCACAGCTATTGACTAAAGTTTGAAAACCTACTCAATTGACATAAGATTGCTTCTTAAGTGTGATACTTGCTTGGCCCCTAAGTTATGAAATAGCGTATTTTCCGATAAATTCCAATCTATTGAGCAAATCCCAAGAAGTAAACAAATTATCAGGAAAGTGTTGAAGCAACATTTCATCGGTAAAAGTCAGTAAAATATTAAATTTAGTAAACTTCTAGTTCTTTTGTATGGGTAGGACAATACTAAATAAACAAAGAGTACACAAGTAAATTGTATGGCTTCAGTGCTCTCTAAAAATATGTACTGCTCTTTCATGACTAGAACATGTTGGAAATATCAACCTCCTATTCAGTCAGCGTATGCTTAAATTAGGTATGTTCCCACTACATCGTGCAGAATACATTATGTTTTCGCAGGGGTGCCGGGGCCTCCTTGGCTGTGAATTTGTTCGGCGGCAGCCTGGGGGATGGGGGAGGCTTTGGATAATCTGTGCCATACCGATATTCATTAGGGACGACTGATGTTCCAACACCAACAGATTTGGCTCCCTTTGGGTCTGTCAGGTTTCAGTCGGGCGGGTTGCAGCTGGGAGGTCCTGGCGCCTTTGCATCTCTCCGGAAGCGTAACGCGTTATAAACAACGTATATTAAACATGTCTGTGGTTCAGCACCCAGTGTCGAGTTACATTGCGGTGCTCCCACGCCTGACACACATATAAATTCATGCTTCACCTCATACTCTCATATTCAGTCACTCGCATCTCATCATTACCTTATCAGAATAGAAACTGCGACAGTCTAAAAAGGTGAGTATATGACCCGACTTTTTCTTTTTTCTGACATCGACATCATTTGGATCGACAACCAAACGAGATAATCACCATTCCCTTCGTTGCTCCCGGGGGCTGGTGAACAAAAGGTTTTCACCTCGCTTGCTGGCCCTGGGGGAGGTAAAGAGGGGAATTATATTAATTCATGCTCTCATCTTCAGTCTCTCTCACGTCATCATAAATATACAAAATACTTCGTTGTATGACGGGCAGTAAACTGACTGTTTCCACGAGAGGCAAACAGTATTAAAAAATGTACAGTTAACAACGGACTCAATTCTAAAGAATAGAGATTTCCCTTATGTACACAAACTGCACGATGATCTAGGAAAAATGAAGAATGTTTGTTTGGTCTTCGTGGGGTGTTTATTACAAAAAAACATATCTGAAAGGAGTGAAATTAATCCTTACACTGAACCTCACGGATTGGGGCAATGTCTCTCACGTCCCTAGACTTGCTGGGGGACGGAGACAGCTGTCCCCACAGCCCAACAGTTCCGACGTCCCTGAGCACTGATTCAAAAATTTTGCCACCGTTACCGCTGCTTCCGCTACCTCGGTTACCTGAAAAACCTCGGTTACCTGAAAAACCTCGGTTACATGAAAAACCTCGGTTACCTGAAAAACCTCGGTTACATGAAAAACCTCGGTTACCTGAAAAACCTCGTTAACCTGAAAAACCTCGGTTACCTAGAAAAACTCGGCTACCTGAGAAACCGCGATTACCTGAAACTGCTACCGCTGCTAGCGTTACTTTTTGAAAGATGCAAAACCGCTAACTGCTACCTTTATCGCTGCTTTTTCAAAGTGCTACTAAATACTACACAAATGTTTTTCATTGCTCTGTTCAGATATATTTCTAGGATGGGTACTGTTGTTGTCTATTGTATGCTAAAATAGTCATTTTATTATGAATTGTCCAAATAAAATCTTCCACAAAACTGAACTCCAACCTGCTTCTGCTTTTCCTGAGGAGAAGATCATTTCTCTCGATCCACTTCTCGAAATTTTCTTAGTTTGCGGATTAAGCGTCGCCAACGGCCAACACAAGAGGGGTCGCTAATTTTCAACGTGCTGCTGGAAAGAAAATTTCCACGCTAAGACCAGAAACTAATCAGATTGGAGTTCCTCGCCGCCTTCCGCGTTGACTGTTTGTAAAATTTTGCAGTTTTATCCCCATTTGGGCTGAAATCGGCAATTTTGGAATAAAAGTGGAGAGGGACAGGCCCCCTGACAAAATATGTTTCCCATCGAAGACAGCTATCGAACAGAAAAAAAATGTTAGACTAAAGATCGCTTAAGATAGGTATTTCACACTGTCTTTTAGTAGGTAAAAATATTAACATAACCATATTGAGGATCGCAGATTTGATTTATTTTTTAGCCATATTTTCCCGATGCCAGCTTATAATTACTACATGGGCATGCTTGGGAAAATGGTAACAATGACGGAATCTCAAGCCCAGTCAATGCTAACTGCTCACTTAGTATGACCTTAACATATACCAATCGACTCCTAGCGGCAAGACCAAAACAATGAGGATGAAACGGAAAGCTGTAGCTCGATTCAGAAAATTATTGAGAGGAGAATCACAGTCTCTCCGAGTGACTAAATGTGACATCTCAGAGGTGAGAGGACCAAATATTCGAGTATATATTCACGAACGTGTGAAGAATGAATAATTTCAGAACATCAAACTTTTGCTGATTTTAATCTAGAGAAAAACAGAGCCGCGTACTTTCTCCTTAGACCTGCCTATTATAGGGTAACCAGAAAATCACTATCTTAGATTAGCAATGCAAAACATTCTGCGGCAGCAGATTCGTTGAACCGGATGGCCTCGTAATACAGTGTTAGTTAAAAATGATCAGTCGAAAAATGTCGGTGCTGTGGCACTTCAAACTAATGGCTTTAGGTTTTTGGGTAGGGTCACAAGATCTTGAATAGATCACAAGATCTTTGAATCTACGTGAGATTACCTAAGGAAAGGCAATTAGTAATAAAAATAACCAAGAATTAGGTGCTGCTAGTTTCGTTTTATGTGCTTCTCCTCTACCCTCTACGTCATTGCAGAAATAGAAACTGCAAGAGAAACAAACTTCCTCCATCTCCCAGCGGGCCGCGTGTTTTTTGAGGCTACACATACATTCGAGTTGCAAATCAAGCCTTCACCAAAAACTTTTTTGACGATAGGTGAAAGCATGCGAGCAGACATGTATGCACTTGCAAACACCGGCAGTAGGGCAAAACTCACCTCGGTATGCAATTCAGCAATCGTGAAACACGTTGCTCAGAATAGAATGCACTTGCATACATAAGTACCAATGGTGAGCTGGTGGAGCCTGCCGTTATACCCAGGTTTATTTCCAATGCGAACATTAACAACTTGTGGCATTGAAATAGTGCCCCATAAGATGGTACCTGACTATGGACAAAGCCCAGACGCGATTTGAGGGACTTCATAGGACTGTGATGTCGTGCATCATTTCACATTGTTATGTGACACCTTTATTGAACCTCTAGATTTAATGGCAATGGACGCAGTGGTCCAAATAAAAGCAAGAGACCTGTTTAGGACTCAAGAATATCGTCTCTAAGCCCCGGGGGCGCAATATATATCATTATAAGGAGCCCAGTTTTCACTCAAGGTACGCCCCTCCCCTTCACTGGCTTCAGTGACATTGGTAGAGTTTTGAAGCTTTATTTACAGCCTGCAATGTTGTTGTTCTAGATCAAATACTTATGATGCGTCTTTCCAAGCATTGGCCGCTGCATCAAGCACACATTCTATATCGTCCTGGGTTAGTGCACGGGCGTCCATACCACAGGGAGTGCCCTAGGGCCAGGCCACTAGCTCTGAAGAGGTGGAGTAAGAGGGGCAGGGATTCACGTTCCAGTTTGGAGCTACCCGAATCATTTCCCAAGCAATGATTTACGCTGCGATCGAGAATAAGGTGGAACCAGAGGAGAATAGTTATATTTTTGGGGATGATTATCAGGTTAAATGTGTAGTACAATAGAAACTTCGCTCTGTTCTCCATGGCTGATCCGATGAATCATGAATGGATGTAGGTTTCAATCACTACGTCTGTCTTCGTAACCCACGGAAAATATGTAGCCAAGCTCTTGCGTCGGCGACTTCTTGACTTGACTTGAGGTTGGCCAGCTTATGTCAACATTGATAGGCTTGACGAACCGATACTGCTTTTCTATTTTTAAAACCAAGCCTAATCTGATAATCATAGTGGGCCAGGCTGCCCTCAAAATCGCCTTTTATTCAGATAATTAACCGAAGGCGTCATGGAGGAGGCTGTAGGAATAATTGGGTGCTTTGAGTTCGATTTCAGTATTTATTTTTGTGTGCGAGTGATCAGTTGACCTCATTAGCTCTTCTAACCCTCGCCCCACCGGGGGCCATCGATGGCCCCCCTAAGGTTTTTCCGGGATCGCAGAAAAACGACGAGGCGCAGCACCGCGGTTGAGGGCTCTACCTCTCACTGCATCATTTTCCCATCATCCCTGAAATTTTTTACCCCGGGTCACCCAAGGTCAGGTCACCAGACGAGGTCAACCAAGGTCACCTCACTTCACCTTTAGAGCTCTGTAAGAGCTACATTTCAAAGTCGATCGATTTGAAACTTCCTACACTTCATGACCCCTCCAGGGTCTACAAGGTGTATATCCGGGATTTTTCGATTTCGTGCCCTGAGGTCAGGTCACGAGGCGACCTCTCCCATTGGAAAAGCATGGGGAAAAGCTATTTCATGATATAAAAGCCACAAAAATGATTGCAAATACTCAGACTGCTCAGAACAGCGTTTTTGGACACCCTTTCACGGATCCCAGGGGTCATATTTGCCCTTTGACGTTTCCAAGGTCATCCAAGGTCACCGGAGGTCAAAAACAGTATTTTGACAATAACTTTTGACCCAATTGAGCTAGAGCGGTGAAACAAACACCATCGTGTTTGTCTTGTCACTGGCTTTCATTTGATATACGGCAAGGTCACTTTTTGACCTTTCGTGACCTCAGGTCATATTAGGTCACGAGGTGACCTCTGGCGGTCAAACCACTGGCGGGAGGTCTTTACGTTCCACATAGCGGAAAAAGTACTGGCAATTTGCTATCAAATTTACTTTACCAGGCCTCAATAGCTCTAATGACATAAGAGTTATGCCCAGTTTGCTTAATCATTGCATATTTGAGTGAAAATAGCCGATCTTGACCTAATTTGACCTCTGGAGGTCAAACCATTGACCTGAGCACTAAAACATGCGAAGTAATTTCTTACTGAATTCACGCGAGCTTTCTATTGCACTTTGCAGATTTGCGCTAACGCCCATATTTTCGGAGTTAGAGGGGGGCCATCGATGGCCCCCCCGGTGGGGCGAAGGTGGCGCCGGACCCCCGGTGGGGCGCGGGCTAACACTGTGCGTTTTTAGTTCGAAATCAGTCATAAGGTCTGCTGTCGGATTTGTGTAATTTTAAGGCCGTTTTTGGCATCATTGAGCTTTAACCCTCGCCCCACCGAGAGGGCCATCGATGGCCCCCCTAAGGTTTTTCCGGGATAGCAGAAAAACGACGAGCCGCAGCACCGCGGTTGAGGGCTCTACCTCTCACTGCATCATTTTCCCATCATCCCTGAAATTTTTTACCCCGGGTCACTCAAGGTCAGGTCACCAGACGAGGTCAACCAAGGTCACCTCACTTCACCTTTAGAGCTCTGTAAGAGCTACATTTCAAAGTCAATCGATTTGAAACTTCCTACACTTCATGACCCCTCCAGGGTCTACAAGGTGTATATCCGGGATTTTTCGATTTCGTGCCCTGAGGTCAGGTCACGAGGCGACCTCTCCCATTGGAAAAGCATGGGGAAAAGCTATTTCATGATATAAAAGCCACAGAAATGATTGCAAATACTCAGACTGCTCAGAACAACGTTTTTGGACACCCTTTCACGGATCCCAGGGGTCATATTTGCCCTTTGACTTTTCCAAGGTCATCCAAGGTCACCAGAGGTCAAAAACAGTATTTTGACAATAACTTTTGACCTAATTGAGCTAGAGCGATGAAACAAACACCATCGTGTTTGTCTTGTCACTGGCTTTCATTTGATATACGGCAAGGTCACTTTTTGACCTTTCGTGACCTCAGGTCATATTAGGTCACGAGGTGACCTCTGGCGGTCAAACCACTGGCGGGAGGTCTTTACGTTCCACATAGCGGAAAAAGTACTGGCAATTTGCTATCAAATGTACTTTACCAGGCCTCAATAGCTCTAATGACATAAGAGTTATGCCCAGTTTGCTTAATCATTGCATATTTGAGTGAAAATAGCCGATCTTGACCTAATTTGACCTCTGGAGGTCAAACCATTGACCTGAGCACTAAAACATGCGAAGTAATTTCTTACTGAATTCACGCGAGCTTTCTATTGCACTTTGCAGATTTGCGCTAACGCCCATATTTTCGGAGTTAGAGGGGGGCCATCGATGGCCCCTTCCCGGTGGGGCGAAGGTGGCGCCGGACCCCCGGTGGGGCGCGGGTTAAAGAAAGTTTATATTGTCAACTAAACTTAGAAAACTGAGCTAAAAGTTAGAATTAGTGATTGCGTTTTAGGCGTTTTATAGAAAGAAATGATATAAATATTATCTCATTCTCCCAAGCGTGAATGCTACCAAACGGGCTTCGTCAGTGAAAGACTACTTGTGATATCACGACTAAACGTCAGCCATAAAGAATTTGGCTCTGGACCTGTATTTTTATATGATTACAAAGAAAGCGTTTTTCATTAAATCAACGCCCCGCTTAAGGTGATATGGACCAACCTGAGGTCATTGTGCGCTGCTTATTCTTCTTCAATCATGTCCGAATCAATGCTTGGAGCTCCATTCTCTGCAGACGCATGGAAGAAGTGGATCTTGGAAGCTCCAGGGAGATGTCCTTACTCAGGAGAGCTAGAGCATCAGCTGCCAGCCGGTGCTTGTTTTGAGCTCTTTTCCAAAGGCGCTCAGACGTAGAAGAAGTGCTCACGACGGGCAGCAAAGACTGCAGAGGTACCTCGGCCCGGTTGGGATCCACCTTTATACTGTCGGGTAAACAAGCAACTTTGGCTTCCCGGATGATGTTGTGTGTGTGATAGACATCCGCAACTTGCTGCTTTGCCGACAGTCGAGTATATTGCCACGTGGATTTGGTGTGCCGAGCATCGATAAAAACAGCCAGGGTCTCATCCCTGTTATATATACGAGGCTCAGAAACAGACTATTGCAATAGTCTCCGCACTTTTTGGGGCGCGTAGGTGTCACTGTTGCTTTCTTTAATACGTAGGACAAATTTCGTCTTCCTTCAGATCTTGACCGCCTTTTCGCTGCATGCAAAAGTTTATTGGCACAGTGCGTAGGCAGCTTTGCTGTTGCACGTCGCTTGGCGTCCGCTGACTTCAGTGGGTCAAAATCGGGAACGGGCCGTCACCGTGTGACGGAGGTTGTTGCCTCTTGAGGGGTAGAAGATCCCATAAATATGCCTTCCAGCTCTGGATCAAGCCATGCCTTGTTCTTGCTAAAAAAGTGCTCCATGTGCCGTCCTGCCTCGTTCCAACGTGCTTTTGCCTTTGTCAGAAAAACACGAAGTGCAGCCTTGCATTTGTGGAGCTCGGAACCAGATAAGTTAGAACCTCTTTTGCTGTCAACATAAGATAGCAGGTTTTTCACGGTCACCTTGTTTACACCACCACTCAGCTCTATGCATCCAATCAGTTCTTTTCTCAAGTGCTCCTTAGCGGTGGATTTCTCTTTAGGTAAAATGGTTAGTTCACAATATTTATAGCAGGTGTCCTAGTTATCAACAACGCTGGGAGAACCTCACACCACTGCAGTGCCAGATCAATTGACTGGCCAGCAAAAGCATACGATATGCGAACGAACCCTATGGATATCGTATTTGTTCTCTCCGTTGACCCTAGTTGTCTGACAAAAAGAGAGGGGACACTTCTAGGTTTCTCCATACGGCGCAATCACAATCAGACGCCCGTGACTTATCTCCCTATGTGCGTCGACCACTTCTTAAACGCACCCTTTGTTTGAGCTCGTCATCTGAACCCGCCAGGAAGACAAAAAGCCCATGAACCATAGAAATGCTCAATAAGACAAGTCAGTACAGGTCAAGTTCAGTGAGAAATAGGTACTGAGAGACAACGCTATACTCTTGGAATAATGTCCTAATAAATCACTTCGTGTGTTCCCCAAAACAGCGTGCCGGAAACAAAGCTCTTCGTGACTTATATTTGAGATTGTCATTCAATGAATTGTTTTCTCCACCCACTGCAATTGAAATATTAAGTAAACAGCTTTAGTGATATCCAGCGCTTGGCAGTTGTAGAGCAGACCGTCGCAGCTTAATGGGACGCGGGGCCCGTGGGCCGCGCGCATGCCACCATTAAAACCCAAATATTTCAAATTGGTGCAAACCATGCGCAAAAAATAATTGCTCACTCATCATGGCAAGATGCTTTTGAATCCAATGACGTTCCAAAACCTCTGGACACTTGTGGAACATTTTTTGAAACTCTGTCTATATTTGGAAAAGTGTTAAGGAATTACGCCCTTGAACCTGTATCCACCAATGGCGCAAAAAAGTAGATGTAATTTTACAAATGTATCGTCTTTTTGCTTCCAGATCATAAGTTAATAACAGCTGTGAGCAGGTCCAGCAGTTATTTACTTTTTACCAACATAATATACGGAGCAGGAGCGGAACAAAGACGGGCCGCGATTTTCGGGCTTGCGAGACTGTCTCGGAACAACACGGAATATGTTGACTTTGACAACATTTTTCACCAAGAAGATAATGTTTCTTTCGAAAATCAATAGTACCACTTCATTTCTACGTCGGAAACTGCCAACAAAATTTGAAAGGCGGAAAAGTCGATTCTCGATTAAAGTGATTTTGAAGACGACCTGGCCCATCGTGCGCAGTCAGCCTGGGGGTGTGCCCAGGCACAGTCGGTGCAGCGGTCAGCTGGAAGCCTGGGTGGCTGTGAAGGGACGTCGGAGCTGCCTGGTTCAGCTAGTTTAAGTAGGGGTGTGCAATCTTAAATCTCCTAGCGACATTTTGCAGAAGAATGATCCCAGCTGGATGCACCAGTAGTTTTAGTATGCTCCATTGGCGTACCAGCCCAGGGGAACAGACTTATTGATTGATGTAACCGAGGGTCCGATTCGGGACTGCCAGTTGCATGAGTCGATTAGTCCGTTCTCACGGCCGGTACTGGAATAAAGCGCACTGAAGCTTTTCATGCAACCGGGATAGTTAAAGGCATCAATAGACCGTTTTCAAGACGGCATGACTAGCAACAATATGGAGTGCTTTCAAATTTATTCGAGCTCGCTTGTTATAGATGCACAGAGGTTTTAGAACACGTCTCGCAGCTCGATCGGAGCCCACCGCCCAACAACACTCCAGTGAGGGTTAGTTGGATGGGAAGCCAGAGAGCATCGCTGAATCTTTGTAGAAATCACATGGGCTGTTATTGCATCTGGCCTCACTTTTGCTCGTTTCACTATTGGATTATCTAGCTCACCAGGCGGCGGGTGTTTTCATCGTCTGAGTTCTACATCGTCGATTTTAAAATGTTCACATATTCTCGTCTGGTAAATATGCGACAAGATTGATTATCATTTGGTTAGCTGAATATATTTTTCAGCGTCAGTATTTTACTGGCCATTTGTCTTCCTGTATGTGCTCGGACAGGGGCATTGTAGTGTAAATCGGAATGACATATTGGGCACCAAATATACGAGAGAGTCCAGCAATGCATTATGACCAGGCAGCTCATCATTTTGGTAATGTACGATCAAGTTATGTTGGATGGCAAGCCAACTTATTCTAGATACCAAACATTTGAAGTGTGATATCAGGAAAATATTAGATTAATGAGAACACTAACGGAAAGCAAGTTGCAAATATATTGAAAAATTACATACATACAAAACATTCAACATACGAACTTTAAAAACCTTACGTACAACATTCAAAGCCAGGGCATGGATTAATGCAAAAAAATTATGTTATTACTGAATGTTTCATATGTAACCTTTTGATATATTTGCTCCTTTCTTCCCGTCAGATTTCCCATTCATCTAATACCAAGCGTTGTATATCCTCTGGCAGTGACGGATCCAAGGGGGGCCCAGGGGCCCGGGCCCCCCCTTAGCTCTGAAGCGCCTCAGCATAGCTTAGCTCATATCGGGCGCCGAAGGCGCCCGATATGAGCGGCCCGCCTGTACCCATTTCTTGCGCCAAGGTGGTAGATACCACTTATTTCACTTGAATTAACACATAGTCCTTAAAACCATGGCAAAGCGCCCCTGCCCAAACACTAGACGCCTTTACTGGTCTTTTGCACCCCAGTAAAATGTTGAAGATGAAATTTAGAAAGCTAACAAAAGCGCCCCGGCAAATAAAAGGCGCCACTAGATAGCAGGATTGCGCCTTGGGGAACTAATGCACCCCTGAGTAGTCTAGACGCCCCCTGGATGAAGCGCCCCTGGGTAGCCTAGGCGCCCCCTGGATGAAGCGCCCTACGGATATCATATGCGCCTTTGGCTAGGAAAGGCGCCCCTGGGCAGCAAAGGCAAATCTTGGTAACATAGGTGCCCTGGACAGCATAAACGCCCCTTAGATAGAAATAGGCGCTTTAGGAAAATAAAATGCTCACCATGGGTAGAAAAAGGCGCCCTTTGATAGCCTAGGCGCCCACTGGAAAAAGCGCCCTACGGATGTCATATGCACCCTTGGATAGCAAAGGCGTCCCTGGACAGCAAAGACAACCCTGGATAACACAAGTGCTGTGGACAGCAAAGGCGCCCCTGGGTAGCAAAGGCGCCCCTAGGAAGGCACCCCTTGGATAGAAAAGCCGCCTTTGGATAGCCTAGGCGCCCCCGGATGAAGCGCCCTACGGATATCATATGCGCCCTTAACTAGGAAAGGCGCCCCTGGGCAGCAAAGGCAAATCTTGGTAACATAGGTGCCCTGGACAGCATAAGCGTCCCTTAGACAGAAATAGGTGCTTTAGGAAAATAAAATGCTCACCTTGGGTAGAAGAAGGCGCCCTTTGATAGCCTAGGCGCCCACTGGAAAAAAACGCCCTACGGATGTCATATGCACCCTTGGATAGCAAAGGCGCCCCTGGACAGCAAAGACAACCCTGGATAACACAAGTGCTGTGGACAGCTAAGGCGCCCCTAGGAAGGCACCCTTCCATAGAAAAGCCGCCTTTGGATAGCCTAGGCGCCCCCTGGATGAAGCGCCCTACGGATATCATATGCGCCCTTGGCTAGGAAAGGCGCCCCTGGGCAGCAAAGGCAAATCTTGGTAACATGGGTGCCCTGGGCAGCATAAGCGCCCCTTGGATAGAAGTAGGCGCTTTAGGAAAATAAAATGCTCACCTTGGGTAGAAAAAGGCGCCCTTTGATAGCCTAGGCGCCCACTGGAAAAAGTGCCCTACGGATGTCATATGCGCCCTTGGATAGCAAAGGCGCCCCTGGACAGCAAAGACAACCCTGGATAACACAAGTGCTGTGGGCAGCAAAGGCGCCCCTGGCTAGCAAAGGCGCCCCTAGCAAGGCAAACCTTCGATAGAAAAGCCGCCTTTGGATAGCCTAGGCGCCCCCCTGGATGAAGCGCCCTACGGATATCAAATGCGCCATTGGCTAGGAAAGGCGCCCCTGGGCAGCAAAGGCAAATCTTGGTAACATAGGTGCCCTGGACAGCATAAGCGCCCCTTAGATAGAAATAGGCGCTTTAGGAAAATAAAATGCTCACCTTGGGTAGAAAAAGGCGCCCTTTGATAGCCTAGGCGCCCACTGGAAAAAGCGCCCTACGGATGTCATATGCACCCTTGGATAGCAAAGGCGCCCCTGGACAGCAAAGACAACCCTGGATAACACAAGTGCTGTGGACAGCAAAGGCGCCCCTGGGTAGCAAAGGCGCCCCTAGGAAGGCACCCTTGGATAGAAAAGCCGCCTTTGGATAGGCTAGGCGCCCCCTGGATGAAGCGCCCTACGGATATCATATGCGCCCTTAACTAGGAAAGGCGCCCTGGGCAGCAAAGGCAAATCTTGGTAACATAGGTGCCCTGGACAGCATAAGCGCCCCTTAGATAGAAATAGGCGCTTTAGGAAAATAAAATGCTCACCTTGAGTAGAAGAAGGCGCCCTTTGATAGCCTAGGCGCCCACTGGAAAAAACGCCCTACGGATGCCATATGCACCCTTGGATAGCAAAGGCGCCCCTGGACAGCAAAGACAACCCTGGATAACACAAGTGCTGTGGACAGCTAAGGCGCCCCTAGGAAGGCACCCCTTCCATAGAAAAGCCGCCTTTGGATAGCCTAGGCGCCCCCTGGATGAAGCGCCCTACGGATATCAAATGCGCCATTGGCTAGGAAAGGCGCCCCTGGGCAGCAAAGGCAAATCTTGGTAACATAGGTGCCCTGGACAGCATAAGCGCCCCTTAGATAGAAATAGGCGCCTTAGGAAAATGAAATGCTCACCTTGGGTAGAAAAAGGCGCCCTTTGATAGCCTAGGCGTCCACTGGAAAAAGCGCCCTACGGATGTCATATGCACCCTTGGATAGCAAAGGCGCCCCTGGACAGCAAAGACAACCCTGGATAACAAAAGTGCTGTGGACAGCAAAGGCGCCCCTGGGTAGCAAAGGCGCCCCTAGGAAGGCACACCTTCGATAGAAAAGCCGTCTTTGGATAGCCTAGGCGCCCCCTGGATAAACTAGGTGCCCGAGAAGGAAAACGAGCGCCCCACTGGGAAGTACAGGCTTCCTCTGTATAACATAGATGTCCCTTATCCACCTTCAGCTGCCCTGGATTGGAGCAGCGCCCCTCAAGAAGAAAAGGCGCCGCTGGACAAAAAGCCGCCTCCGGGTATCAAAGGCGCTCCTAGATAACATATGCGCCCCTTGGATAGAAATAGGCTCTCCAAGAAAGCAAAATGCGCCCCTTGGTTAAGAAAGGTGCCCTTGGATAGCAAAGGCGTCCCTGGACAGCAAAGGCAAATCTGGGAAACATAGGTGCCCTGGACAGAATAGGAGCGGCTTAGATAGAAATAGGCACTTCAGGAAAATAAATGCAACCCTTGGATAGAAAAAGTGCCCTTTGATAGTCCAGGCGCCCACTGGATAAAGCGCCCACGGATATCATATTTGCACTTTTGGATATCAAAGGCGCCACTGGACAGCAAAGACAACCCTGGATAACACAAGTGCTTTGGACAGCAAAGGTGCCCCTGGATAGCAAAGGCGCCCCTAGGAAAGCACCCCTTCGGTAGTAAAGGCGCCTTTGGATAGCCTAGGCGCCCCCTAGATAAACTAGGTGCCTGAGAAGGAAAATGAGCGCCCCATTGGAAAGTACAGGCTCCCCCTGTATAGCATAGATGTCCCTTATCCATCTTCAGCTACCCTGGATTGGAGCAGCGCCCCTCAAGAGCAAAGGCGCCGCTGGACAAAAAGGCGTCCCCGTATATCAAGGGCACTCCTAGATAATATATGCACCCCTTACATAGAAATAGGCACTTCAGGGAAAATGAAAGGCGGCCTTTGGTTAGGACGGCGCCCTTTGCATAAAGCGCCCTACAGATATCATATGCGCCCTTGGATAGCAAAGACGCCCCTGGACAGCAAAGTTAACCCTTCTTGAAATATATGATCTGGACAGCATAGGCGGCCATGGATAAACTAGGCGCCTGAGAAAGAAAACAAGCGCCTCACCTGAGAGTACAGGCGCCCCCAGGATATCATAGGCCCCTTTCCATCTTCAGCTGCCCTACTGTCTATGGTTTGGCACACCTGTCCGACAGTTGCGCGCTCTGTTACAGGGCTTGAGCGCTCAATTTGAGCATGGACTGCCTTTAACCACATTTCATTAACCTATAACTGAAGGCTTAGTGCTCCATCGCTGCAACCGGGTGCCTTTTTCAGTATGTGCGCCCCACTTCCGAGAACGCTGCCCTCACCAACCAGCAGTCTTCCCCGCTCAGCAGATGAGCGCCTCTTTCTGATAACTAGGCACTTTATTTCAGTGTTCGAGCGCCTTATTTCAGAATTTTTATTCTCCATCTATTTTGGGCTCCTCCTGGATTGCAGAGGCGCCCCCTCAAGTGCAAAGGCACCCCTGGATAGAAAAGTGCGCCCCATGTTTGCAAAGGCGCTCCAAGATAACATATGTGCCTCTTAGATGGAAATAAGCACTCCAGGAAAGTAAAATGCTCCCTTTGGGTAGCGAAGGTGCCCCTTAACAGCGAAGGCAGCCCTAGAGGCTCTCAAAGGTTCTCTGGACAGCATAGGTGCCCTTGGATAAACTGGTGCCCGGAAGAGAAAAATAGCGCCTTACCGGAGACAAAAAGCATCCCAGGATAACGTAGGGGCATGTATTTCAATCATGCCTGTGATTGAAAAATACACCTAGACAGCATATGCGCCCCTGGATAGAAAGACACCCCTGGGCAGTAACGGCGCCCCTGGAAAGCAATAGTGCGCCCCTGTGGAGAAAAAAGCCGCCTCCTGAATAACCTAGGCACCGCCCCGAAATATCAGATGCCCGTGGATAGAACAGACTGCCTTGAATAAAACAGAGGCCCTGGATAGTAAAGGCGCCCTTTGATAGCATAAGCGTTCCTTAGCAACAATATGGGCGCTACATGAGCTCAAGGTTCACGCGCACCTAAGCCCAATAATAGAGCAATCAATCGATGCCAAAGCACTCCTTTAATCACGGGCGCCAAACTTCCTAAGAAGTAAAGGCGCCTCTGGGTAGCAAAGGTGACCCTCGACAGTGGTGTAGGTATTCCTGAATAACAGCAGCGTCCCTTGATAAGAATAGCCCCAAGATGGCACAGGTACCCTGCTGATAGGAAAAGCGCCCCTGAATATCAGAGGCACCCTCTGAATGAGGTGCCCATGGAGAGCATAAGGGCGCCCTATGTATAGCAAATTGCCGCCCCCTGGATAGCCTAAGCGCCCCTTGCATAAGGTAGGCGCCACTGGGTAGTATAGGTTACCTTGAATGAAAATACGCCCCTCAATACCAAGGTGAACCTGGATAAGAAAAAGCCCCCCTTGGGCACTGGGTATCAAAGGCACCCCCGGAACAGCAAAAATGCCCCCTGGATAGCTAGGTTGCGTCTATTGGGGAGCGAAGGCGCCCCTGGGTGGCACAGGTGCCTCATCAAAGCAAAGGCCCCTCCAGAGAGCATAGGTGTCCCTGATGAGCACAGGTACTCCTGGACAGCCCCTAAATGACGTTGCATAATGTTACGACACCTATTATAACGTATGCTATTACATCAAAGTAAAGGTTATTCAGTGCTTAGATCAAGGTCACAGGTCAATTTTAAAGGTGACTGGCCTTGATGATCAAGGCTTGATCAAAGGTCATTGGTATTTGGGCATAGCGCTAGTTATAGCGTAAATTAGGCATAATATGTTGGGTTGTGCCGTAATAGGTCAATGACCTTGAAGGACCTTGACCCCAAAATTTTCAGACATTGTTTAGAGCCTTTCCTTTTGGCCTCAGTCCTGTTCTAGAGCATTCGCGCCCCGTTCCGGCCCGTTGGGGGGTGCTTGAACACCCCCTCGAGGTCTCCCAGTGGCACGAAAAAACGTCGGCGCGAAGCGACACAGTACTTGTCACACCTTATCATTGATCAATTCCGCAACTTTCCCTCAAAATTTAAGGTTGCGTCATCTCAGGTCAGGTCACCAGTGCAGGTCAAGTGACCTCACCCCAAAAAATGTTTAAGTTGGCGTAAGTAAGAAAAGGGTGAATCTATCGAATTCAAACTTGTACCATATAATGGGCCCAAAAAGTACTAATAAATTTATTCCGGGATTTTTCCCATCGATGACCTAGGGACAGGTACGAATCATGACCTCTCCATTGAAAATGCATGGGGTAAAACGGAAATTTGCCGAAAAATTGCTCTATCTGCAGACGCCGCTTGAAATACCTTCGGATTCCCCAAATCATAGTATCCTAGGCCTCTTTATCGGTTCATGTTGCAAGTTTAGACATGTTACCTCTGAGAGTTCATCTGGGGCTTCCTAAGCAGGTTTTAAGACTTGGGTCAATTGCTTTGCAGGAAATATTGATAAAACCCGTATTTTGATACCATTTTTTATTGTTATTGTGAGTTGATTAATATGCATACTGACTATGCTAGGCTAGATGGTGACCTTGACCTAGCCTTAGGTCAGGTCATTTTTTGTTTCAACCTAGTATAGTCATATTATACATTATTTGATGATTCACCGTAACGAGAGGAAGCGAATTGTGCCTAAAAATGATTCTAGCTCAACTCTGGCAGACGCTAGAGTATAGAGACAGAGACATGTTGTAAGCTTTGTCTCGGGGGAGGGACCCCAGCGCTGATCGCGGGAAAAATCACCAATGGCCCCCAGGGGCCCTCAGGGATTCAGGAAATCTGGCGTGGGTGGAATCCAGTAGGAGGGATTTTGGGTCTCCAAAATCAGCTGAGGGGCCCGTGCCAGTTAAGGGGGCCCAGATAAGGGCCCCCGACGAGCTCATTTGACCTCAGTGCCAACACAGGATTCTCAAGACCAGCGTGGGGTGCCTACCTATTTAAACGGGTTCTAAATAAGCTCAGGGACTCAAAACTAACCCAGGGGTCCAATTCTCAACTCATGGGGCCCAGACACCCTGAGGGGACCCTGCAGCAGCTCAGAAGGCCCATAAAACTAATAGGGCCAGACTAGCTGGGTGCCTCGACTAACTAGTGCCCAGATACGCACAACGGGCCCCAAACAAGCTGAAGGGATCTATATCAGTTAAACGAAAACGGTACCAACCCAGGGGACCCTGACCAGCTTAAGGGACACTAATCCAGCTTGGGGCTCAGAGCTCAGAGCTCCAGCTTTTAGCTCAGAGGGCCCAGGACCTGTTGAGGGGGCTCTATATCCATAAAAGGGCCCCGAAAAGCTTAATAGGCTTCAGCGGCGACATATAGGTTTCTAGTTCAGTGTGAGGACCTGGTTAACTAAAGCGGTCCCAGATCAACTGAGGGGACTCGATATAAACTCAGGGAAGTCACCAAAAACTCAGGGGCCCAGGCCCGCAGAGGTTCTGCGGCCTATGAGGCTCAGGTTAGCGTCAATCGGCTATTTCAGTATGGAGCCGTTAGCGAGGACAACTGTGATAAGTGGAGGTGGTGGATACGACACCTCAGTTTTCGCCATGACCGAAGATAACTGTATTATTTGCTCATCGTGCTTCAGTTAGTGTCAGTGGGTGCTTTCAGCATTTTTTACCAAGGTGCCAGTCGTTAGCTGGTCCGAAATATGCTTGATGGTAAACGTGAACATGTCCTCACTAAGAGGAAGCTTTCATGAAAATAAGCATTTACAAATCCTTTTTAAACGCGTTTTTCATTGACACTGGCCGCCTTTTGGGTGGTAAATTGGCCAGTGGCGGATCCAGAGGGGGGCAAAAAGGCATTCCCCAAACGGAAGAGCTCGGGGCAAAACTATGTTTTTGACCCCCAAAGCGATCGACCTCCTTTTTCCCCTACTCCTTTTTAGT
Source organism: Lepas anatifera (assembly GCA_034440635.1). Taxonomy (NCBI): domain Eukaryota; kingdom Metazoa; phylum Arthropoda; class Thecostraca; family Lepadidae; genus Lepas; species Lepas anatifera. The sequence continues at coordinate 30,523 of JAOTON010000640.1, read as the reverse complement.
TTATAAGCAAGATTTTTGGTGTTTCAACTCTCAACTTCAAACAAAACATAAGTTGATAAGATGTTCCCTGGCCTGTCCCCTCGAATCCGGAAATGTAAAAAACACTGAAGATTATATATTCGGGTACAGCCCTTAATCAGAATCATGGAGTAAATATCAATAATTCTCAGTTATAGTATAGCCAGCCTAGGATAGGAAGAAGTATCTCGAGCCCATAGCCCATTGTCGTTTTGTTTAGCTTTTCGCCTCAAATACCCAAAACTCTACCGGCAAGTGATATTGGTAGCGCAGTTTTTTACTGCGTGACGTTTTTTTTTTTTGCTTTTCGACTTTGGTCTGCCCCTCCCAAACCGACCGGCTAGATCCGCCACTGAAATTGGCGCCCCTCAGGTTCGGCGCCCCCAGGTTCGGCGCCCTCCGAGCTTGGGCCCCCCTTAACGAAATCCTAGATCCGTCACTGTCCTCTGGTATCTCCCCTAATCGCCAACAGGTATTCACGCACGTGACTAACACATTAAATCATCGACCAAGAACACTTTCTACACGGCAATTCGAGATTCTTTTAGGATGGAAGTTGTTTTAAAAGTTTTACCTGACAGCAGTGAATTTAATTTGCCACAGCAGAGCCCATATAGTCAAACAGCACCCTGCAACGGAATGTTGTTTCTCTGTTTGTAAAGAACCATTACGAGACTAACTCCAGGATATCTTTGCAATAAAGCGTGGAACTTTCGCTGTTGAACAAATCTGCAAGTGGTGCCAGAATCGCTAAAGCCAACGCTGGTATGAAATTTTTAATACCCGGAAATTGGAATTTACAACCAAGGATATAGTAGCGTGTGACTTCAAAACTTTCTAAAAGTTCTGTGGTTCGCACGTTTCAAGTGTTATTCAACAAAAACAAGCGGATGGGCTGTCGATTCGTTTCCATCCGGGTGACTGTATACAGAACAATTTCCATTTTAAATTGAATACATCACTACTATTATGGTGACCGAGCTGAGATACCCATATGATACGCCGTACCCATCGCTTCCCTTTTTGATGCCAGATCTCACAACTTTCCAAGTACAGTCGTCTGTTCTAATCAAAATATCGTTTCCCGCACCGGTGCTCCACAGTCGCCAACGAGCTGCTCTGCCGGCCGGGCCTCGCAGGGGCTGGGAGGTGCGGAAAACAGCGCGTCAACGAAAGGCTTCACGCTCATGAAATACTATTTCTCCTTATAAAGATGAGCTGGCAAGCACAACATTAGCCCATAGATTTGTCGGTATGCTCCACCCGACCGATAGCTCAGTTCAGAGCCCAAGATGGTGTCATGTTCCTTCAAGGCTCCTTAAGTTAACTGTTTATTATACCCAGCTTCCATTCACGACAAAAATACACTAATTTGTTCGAAAAAAACCCTAGAAGCTATGAACAGACTGTTCACCTCTTCATTCCAGAATGTCATTATGACTACCATCGTCTATTTCACCAACGAAGTAACTTTCGCCTAGATCTCCATTTGCCAGTTAGAAAACCCAAATATGTGATGCTGAATGCTGAAACGTTATGTGTGATGCCTTTCGGTCTGTGCCTGCCCGCATTGTACTCGCAAGACAAGGTCGTCGTAGAACGGTGGCGTCTCCACAAGCCTGGCGACGCCTCTGTCACTGGGGCATGTGGGTGTTCCTTGGCGATAATGAAGCCCGGCTAATGCAGCCGCATATGAGATTAATACCTGCATGTGTGCGGGACCGGTCCCAAACTTGAGTGGGGCTTGATCAGCGGATCCCATCCCGATTTCCGCAGTTTCTAGAGCAGCCGGCCGTGAGATGGGGAGCAGCTAGCATGCTTCCCATCTCGTTTTATATTACTGAACTACACACATTATAACAGTCTAAATCTCAATATGTCGGCAAAATACCATCAGTCATGCGCTCAGAAAACCTTTCTCGCATACGTATACAAATGAACACCTAAACCATTAATGCTTGAATTTTAATTCATATATGAAACTCAAACTGGCCAACAAACCTTTATATAACGGGTTCTATCCAGTTTTATGAAATTGCCGAGTGACCTTGGGATAAGACTCAACCGGCACTGCAGAGTACAAAATCATATATTTTAACAGGCTTTGGAGTGCTGCGGCGAGGAACATGATTATAAGTTGACAAGGTGTAGCCTGGCCAGTCTCCTCGAATCTTGTATGTAAAATACATTTTAGATTATATATTGGGGCACAGCCTTTCATCAGAATCATGTATGCAATATCACACTTTTTCAGTCATAGTGTAGCCAGACCTCGAATTGAGCTTCTCATAATCGATGAAGCTCAATTCGAAGTCTGGCTACACTATGACTGATAATTTGTGATATTACCTACATTATTCTGGTGAAAAGCTGTGCCCGAATATATAATCTAAGTGTATTTTACATCCAAGATTCGAGGAGACAGGCCAGTCTTCACCCTGTCAGTAACTATTTTAGACAAACCCCACTCGAAGGAAATCACAACAGTAGTCTTGTTTCTGCACCAGCCTAATAACACCTAGCTTCCCAAAAATTCAGATTGTTAAATGCGTGTGCCATAGAAATTTTCATCTCGCTATTTCAATGCGTCAAACAGCTTATCGTTTGGTGGTTCTACCCCATGGATGTAGACAGGAGCGCCGCCACCAGGGGGGCCAGGGGGCCTGCCCCTCCCCGAATATTTGGCAAAAAATTTCCTGATCTCAGTCAAAATGGGAGAAAATTGGACATTCTTATAACCAGCTGCTGCAGAAGGCAACGAGCAGCCCAAATTCGAACAGTGGTCCTAACGTAGAAAGTTTTTTATTAGCGTCAGTTTGAAGTTTGGCTGCCCCCACTTTTAGATGATTAAACAGAGAGTATATACGAGCATTATTCCAATGGAGAATGTGGACATTTATATTGATTTAGCCTTAAAGAACCAAAAGGAAAGTAAAACGGTAGATTATTTGAATTTTTGCCATGTGTGTGGTCATTAATCGGCCTGTCTCTTTTCATTCTTCACGAATTCTAGCTTCATTATACGAACCCATGGCTTTGGTTTAGGTTACATCTACCGAATAAACACGCGCATTGACGGGGGTCTGAGCCACCTTCGCTTTGACAGGGGGCGGGTACCCACCCCTAAGATCTCGAGAACCACGGTAGGTAGCGGAAAACGGTAAACGGTGTTGGGTTGCCCATCCACTTCTCCATCGAAAACATTTGAACCATTTTTTGTCAGGTCACATTTAAGGTCACGAGAGGTCAAAACATGCCGTCATAGGTATAACATGTAAATTAACTTTTTCGGCCATTACATCTGAACAAGTAAAGATAGAGCAAAACGACTTGAACTATATGAATCCCCTCAGCAAGTCGAAACAAATGATATATAATTTGACCTTGTTAGGTCAAATCAAGGATTTGACCTGACCTGAGGTCAGGTCAGGGTCAAATTATATAAAATGCATATCATTAGAACCGCAAAGCCCAGGCGAGTCTAATGCAGCTAAAATAAATGATCTATCACCATTTGTTACTGAGTTATTCCGTAAAAAAACATTTTTTCCATGTATTTCCAATGGTGAGGCCATGCCTCGTACCTGACCTTAGGTCATCGATATCGAAAATACCAGAAAATATTTTAGAGAACTCGGTAGGGCCAGTATATGATATGAGTTTCAATCAGATAAGTTCACCCTGCTCCGACTTATGCTACCTTCAACTTTTTTTGAGGTCGGGTCACTTGACCTGTACTGGTGACCTGACCTGAGATGACCTAACTTTTGAATTTTGACAAAAGTTGTAAAAATGATGAGGGAAAAAGTATGCCAAGTATGGCGGCGCTACGCGCCGCCGTTTTTCTTCTGTCTCCGAAAAACCCGAGGGGGCGGGTACCCGCCCCCGTCAATGCGCGTGTTAATGCTATCCAACCTAAGTACCGCAAAAATTGGTTGTGCAGCTTATATAGCGTTTGTTTTAATCAGATCTGTCAATACTGAAGCATAAATATTCGGACTCAGGTCAACGATGTAAGTTTCCGAAGCAGACAAGAAGGATCACTGCCCCAAACCCTAATATAACGTACAGTTTCCCCAAAAGGCAGCGTTGACGTTTAGTGATAACTGTGGCGGTTAGGACCATTGGGTGTTAGGTTATACTCCTAACATATCATAGTTACCTGAAAATTGTGAGTTCTTAGGCGAATTAAATTGACTAAATGATTTTCCATTATACTCTTATCTCCAGGCTATCAGTTGAAATCCCATGATACAGGCGTCATATTGAACTTTCTCACTGAATACGGCCAAAAACGCTGTTAACAAATCATACCATATGAGACACATTTTGTGAGGTGCTGAAAAATAGAGGTATGGTGCGAGGTCTTCTGACCTCCAGTGTACTCGGCTTGCTAAAATTGTGCACGTCATTGTGCATTTTTTGTTTTGCGTGTATGGATCTTGGGATTGGTCTATTCAAGTTTCCAGACAGACTATTTTACGTTCCAAACCTGGACTAGAGCGATACATCTGCAAGCTTTCAACACCGGAAATGATGGGATCCGATCCTCTGCCATCACCTTGACAAGCGAAGCTTTTCAATCTACGCCTACAGACGTGTTTCAAAGAGAACATGTCAGGCATTATTTCTGCCAGAGGGTAAGTTTGAAATTGTAGTGAAATACCTAAACCGTAAGAGCAATACGAATAATTGCTCCCGTATATTGTGGTGGAGTCGAACTTTCTGACTAAAGCTGCTGATGGGATAGGAAAAGGCCGGGAGCATATCACCAGAATCAAATTATCTACTTGCTTTATGGGATGAGCGTGGTTAATTCTTGGCGTCGTCACCCTAACCAGGGTACACGCGTTTTCTTGCGGTTATTTCTTGGCATCGTAACCCTAACCGGGTTACGCGCGTTTTCTCGTGGTTATTTCTTGGCGTCGTCACCCTAACCAGGGTTACGCACATTTTCTCGTGGTTATTTCTTGCCGTCGTCACGCTAACCGGGGTTACGCGCGTTTTCTCGAGGTTTTTCTTGGCCTGGTCACCCTACACTATCACTATCACTATACACTATCACTTTACACTATCACTATACACTATCACATTACACTATCACTTTTAACACGCGTATTGACGGGGGACGGGTACCCACCCACCTCGGGTTTTTTCAAAGATATTATAAAAATGTCGGCGCCTAGCGCCGCCGTACTTCCCATTCTTTTTCTCATCATGTTTATAACTATTGTCAAAATTTTAAGGTAATGTCACCTCAGGTCAGGTCACTGGTACAGGTCAAGTGACCTGACTTAAAAAAAGTTTAAGATAGCATAAGTCGGAACAGGGTAAACGTATCCGATTTAAACTCGTATCACATCATGACCCCACCGAATTCCCTGAAATATGTTCTGGTATTTTTGATATCGATGACCTAAGGTCAGGTATGAGCCATGACCTCTCCATTGGAAATACATAGGCAAAATGGTTTTAACACGCGCATTGACGGGGGTCTGCCCATCAGAGACTGAAGAAAAGGACAACCGAACAAAATGAGGAGGCGTTTAGAGAAAAGCGTAGGATTTTCAAGTATATGGCGAATTTCAAATTTTCTGAGTATCTGAAAGGACTTGTATCAGATTTAAGAACAAACCCTAAACGGTTCTGGACTTTTCTAAAGTGCATCAAAGGCAAACATTCATCGCTGCCTTTCCTGATGGATGGTGATAGAAAAGTAGAAGATGACCATGGAAAGGCAGAACTTTTGAACTTTACATTTGCTAGTAAGTTCACGAGGCCTGATGTGGCGAGATTTCCTGATGTGCCACAGTATTATATAGATAACCTACCTGCTTTTAATTTTTCTGACGATGCTGTTCTCACTATACTTCTAAGCACCAATAGGCACAAGGCTCGTGGCCCAGATGATGTTAGTGCTCATATAATACATGAGTGCGCACATGAGTTAGCTGTACCTGTCGCGAAATTGTGTCGCGTCTCTCTGATGCAGGGTGTTTGTCCTGAAAAATGGAAACGTGCCAATGTCGTACCGATTTTTAAGAAAGGTGCGAAATCATGTGCGTCAAATTATAGGTCAGTGTCCGTAACACCACTTTTTAGCAAGGTACTTGAGCGTATTGTTTTTACCTCTTTGATCGCCCATGTCCGACCTGTGCTGGCGAACCAGCAGCATGGCTTCATCCCATCACGTTCTTGCGTGACAAATTTGGGCACCATGTTGGGCGAGGCCTGGAAAAACATATCAGCTGGCTCTCAAACTGATATAGTTTACACGGATTTTAGTTCGGCTTTTCAAAGTGTTAACCATAAACTTTTAGTTTATAAATTATCTAAATCTTACAATATTACTGGTAAAGCTCTTGAGTGGCTGAAATCATACCTGACCAGGAGAGAGCAGCGGGTTGTGGTGAACGGCCAATGCTCATCATGGGTGCCAGTGTCATCCGGAACACCGGAAGGCGGGCTAATATTGCCGCTGCTGTTCGCTTGTTTTATAAATGACCTTCCAGCAACTATTCAGTCAGATTGCCTAATGTTTGCAGATGATGTAAAGCTTTATAGAAGAGTAGATAGTCAGGCGGATGTTAGGTCACTCCAACTTGATGTAGCTCGTCTGTGTCAATGGTCTCGTGATTGGGGACTGAATTTAAATCCATCGAAGTGCAAAGCCATGACACTAACCTTACGCCTTAAGCCAGTCATTGGAACTTACACTATAGATGGCGCAGCAATAGGAAGAGTGAATGTCATGCGCGACCTTGGGGTAATCTTGGACGAAAAGTTAAGATTTGCCCCGCACATTGATTCTTTTGTATCCAAAGCAAATCGAGCTTTGGGCTTGTTGATGCGATCCTTTCAAACCGGGAAAAATGGACCATCACTGTACGGGGTGAACACCAAAACCATAGTTGGCACCTATTGTGCAACCGTGCGCTCAATAGTTGAGTACGGGTGTATTGTCTGGGGAGGAGCCGCCAATGTTCATTTGCAAAGAATTGAAAAAAAAAATTCAGCATAAATTTCTCATTTGGCTTTGCGGACGATGCCGAGTTACAAATGTTTCATTTGACTATTCCAGCCAACTTCAATATTTCGGTCTAGCTTCTTTGACATCAAGGAGGTTACAATACGATCTCTTATTCATTAGAAATCTGTACAAGCACAAAATTGACTCGTCTTATCTCCTTGAATCATTTCCATTGGCTGCTCCTTCCCGATTGTTGCAGAACCCAGTGGTATTCCATGTTCCTTATGCCAGGGTAAATACTGTAAAAGCAAATATGTTGGTTCGGATACCTAGGCTTTATAATTCTTTCAATAATACCCATAGAGAAGCGGACATTTGGCATTGCTCTGCATTAGGGTGCATCAAACGCCCCGACTTTTGAAATTAGCTACGCGGCCCGGCCCAATTTTTTTGCCTTGGACCTAGTGAGTCCAAATATGAAATATTTTGAAATTTCGAAAGGGGCTAGGGGTGCCACCTAGCGGCCAAAGTTTTCAATTTTGACCATTTTTAGATATACTTTGGATTGGCCGCAGAAGTCGTCTCATTTCATTAGTGGACTGTTTTGTGACCAAACACTGTTGCGCTGGCCTAAAAGCACATGCATGCCCAATTTCATGGATTTTAGACATCTTTTAGGGGTGCCTCCTAGCGGTGAAAAAAATCAATTTTGACAGTTTTTTTTACAATTTGTTTCATTAAATGTGGGGACAGAATCATTGTGTATTTTGGTCCAGCTGAAACGAGATTTTGCGGAATCGACCTCAAAGTACTTGGGAGACGGATTTCATGCATTTTGGATTTCTTTATATGGCACTACCTGGCGGCCGAAGTTAAAAATTTACATTGGCTTCTGTTCATCCATTTTTATTTATTGAGGACACTGGTCCTGCTTGCAGCTAATTTTTTGGGTGATAAACTACCGTTTTACTGTAATTTGATGCCTTCTCGTACACACAAGGCTAAGAACGAAGATTGACGGAAACAAGTTGTGGGGAGCGGACATGGAAACTAATTACTGCTTACACCGTGGTAGAGTAAGACAACGAATGGAAAATACGGCTCCCCATATCAAATTTGACGGTTGAGCTTCTTGAACGGCAGGAGTGTTCAGACGCAGTGGTGAACATGGTGTTTGCCACAACAGAGTCGAACACAGGTCATCGATCAGCCGCCTGCATCCAAATCCAAAACCGGCTGAACGAGGCTTTGCCCTGGTCTGCGGACAGGCACTAAGTCGGGGAAAAAGTCCACGTCAGTGCTTTCAACAGACTCGATATTGTGAAATTCTGCTTGCCTAACCAATAATTCTAACAAAAACCTACTTACGTTCATTAAACACTGAAGAAAAACGGGCCAAAAAATGAACAATATTTCTAAATTGATTATTTATCAAGATAAGAGAAAAATGAAAGACGGTTGAGTTTATCTTTCAAATAAACTCAACTTCACCAGAAAGTCGCCCGTTCCTGATGGAACTCAAAGAGAAACTCCTTCCAACTGTCTGTCCGAATCAAAGCTGTGATGACCACGAGGAGTTCAGAGAATTAGGAATTACTTTCCTTGGCTCAAATAATCCAAATGTATATTTTCGAGCAATGCGTAGAGCTAGATGGATGAGCAGACTGCCTTATGCGATGAAGATATGCACGTCCGAGCACCACATTCCCAACGTTCAGGACGAAAAAAGCTCCAACGCAGGAACTAATGTCAAAGCTTCGGCGGTTCGGGACCTTCATCACCTCCGTCTATGGCTTGTAATGCATGATATGCCAGGACGCAGTGGGTTCCCCATGGCATGATCTGAATCTTAATCACCACTTATCCTGTTATGGGGACTGGGTGAACGAAGTTGTTGGCACCGGTGCACTGCTGGCTTTCAGCCATCAGCGGTACTTCACCTTAGAGATGGTTCCCTTGCTCTTTTCAGCAACTTGACATCTCAGCCTGTGCGAAGTCAGCTTGCAAAACGTTTTCTGGTGGTAAAGCTCAAGATCATACCCGAGGCACCTCTCAGTTGTGAAAGAAGTGGGTCCGGGAAACCGTGTTTTTATTTTATGTATTTATTTTTTATTAGGGCCACTTCCAACATGCACACTTGCCCAATTACAGGGAGTATTGGCGTGGGTGTTCAAGGATCCTCTCCACCGGGTCAAATCGGACACGGAAGGCGGTTTCCCGCCGTGGGAATTGAACCCACGTTAATCCATGCTATCCGATCCGAAGACTGGCAACAAAGCCACCAGGCCACCCCCGGCCCCAGAGTTCGCAGAGAGTGAGCAGAGAATAAGTTGGTAGACCTGGCTGAACCTGAATCGTGGTCTAAATTCAGACTCCTAAAGCTAGACACAGGGTTCCTAGAGCTGGATGTCAGTGACGGGCCTGACTCATCTACCTACCAGGCAGCAAGGGTAAAGCCCAGGGCCATACATGTTCCCAATGATACCGCCGTAAAGGGAGGAAAGATGGCCTCGGACTTTCAAACGACAGCGTAGTCTAAGCGACACTTGCAGAACATTCTGCAAGCGGTTGGGAATAAACGAAAAGGCAACCTGATCTACGCTCAAGGAAACCGAAACACGAGTAATCTGTGTGCTCAAGAAAGTGGGGTTGTGTGAATAGTAGAAATAGAAACAGTCAAGTGTGACTATCAGTGGTCAAAACCAGCGCAACTGAACATGACGTCTTGTCGAGGCCATGAGTTGTGAGCGCGGCAGTGGAGTGGTTAGCGCAGTTGGCTTCCACGTAGCCGACCCGGGTTCAAGGCCCGGTGACTAACTTGAACGAGGAGCAAGCTGGCTCCCCAGAAACCCCTCCAAAAGGGTAAGAGCAGGCGACGCCGTATGACCCTGCAGTTGGTGCATCGATAAGCCCCAAAAATCAATCAAACAGGCCGTGAGCTGTGCTATGAATGTCTCTTACAAATCTCGTATTTGTAATCGAAAGATCGGTGTAAGTTGATTACAATAATAACATAAGCAATAACCTAAAGTAACATGATTACAATAATCTAAGACATTTCGCGTTAATTTGGAAACATCGGCTCTTGGCGTTAATCATCGTACATGAGCTTAGCTCCCACAACGGTGTTTTTCATACAAGGTACTTACGCTGGAACCTTCAAACATTTCATATATTGATGAATCAAGATGTTTTGGTCTCAGTATTGTATAAATGGCCTTGTATTGTAATAGGAATAATACCTCAAATCGATGAACGATTGGGTTCTTTCCCGAAATATCCCAACTTAGCCGCCCACTGTGCTCCGGTGAATTTCTAAAATAAGAGGAGGTCGTGTGAGAACTACCAAAAACCATAAAACGGTATGGAAGAAAATGGATGATTTGATGAAAAAAACGGAAAAGGAAGATTAACCCGCGCCCCACCGGGGGTCCGGCGCCACCTTCGCCCCACCGGGGGGGCCATCGATGCCCCCCCTCTAACTCCCGAAAATATGGGCGTTAGCGCAAATCTGCAAAATGCAATAGAAAGCTCGCGTGAATTCAGTAAGAAATTACTTCGCATGTTTTAGTGCTCAGGTCAATGGTTTGACCTCCAGAGGTCAAATTAGGTCAAGATCGGCTATTTTCACTCAAATATGCAATGATTAAGCAAACTGGGCATAACTCTTATGTCATTAGAGCTATTGAGGCCTGGTAAAGTACATTTGATAGCAAATTGCCAGTACTTTTTCCGCTATGTGGAACGTAAAGACCTCCCGCCAGTGGTTTGACCGCCAGTGGTCACCTCGTGACCTAATATGACCTGAGGTCACGAAAGGTCAAAAAGTGACCTTGCCGTATATCAAATGAAAGCCAGTGACCAGACAAACACGATGGTGTTTGTTTCACCGCTCTAGCTCAATTAGGTCAAAAGTTATTGTCAAAATACTGTTTTTGACCTCTGGTGACCTTGGATGACATTGGAAAAGTCAAAGGGCAAATATGACCCCTGGGATCCGTGAAAGGGTGTCCAAAAACGTTGTTCTGAGCAGTCTGAGTATTTGCAATCATTTTTGTGGCTTTTATATCATGAAATAGCTTTTCCCCATGCTTTTCCAATGGGAGAGGTCGCCTGGTGACCTGACCTCAGGGCACGAAATCGAAAAATCCCGGATATACACCTTGTAGACCCTGGAGGGGTCATGAAGTGTAGGAAGTTTCAAATCGATCAACTTTGAAATGTAGCTCTTACAGAGCTCTAAAGGTGAAGTGAGGTGACCTGGGTTGACCTCGTTTGGTGACCTGACCTTGGGTGACCCGGGGTAAAAAATTTCAGGGATGATGGGAAAATGATGCAGTGAGAGGTAGAGCCCTCAACCGCGGTGCTGCGCCTCGTCGTTTTTCTGCTATCCCGGAAAAACCTTAGGGGGGCCATCGATGGCCCCCCCCCCGGTGGGGCGAGGGTTAAGTATTGGTCCGGAAATTTTGAAGGTGATATCTGACACTTGAGAGGAATTTGCAACAAAAATTATCGTTGGAACTCAACCAAAACTTCTTACTCATTTTTGTCATAGTCATTAATTTCTTAAAAACTTAGAAATTAATTTCGGCCACCAGATGTCACTCATTGCCAAAAGTTGTAAATGCCTTTACCAGATACTTTGACCTACAGGAGTAGTTCATAATTACAACAAAGTTCTAGTCCAGGATGGTTCAACAATTATTTTCGATAAAAACTCACCAAAACGCAAAACGTTGCAAACTTCTACCGTCAGGTGGCACCCCTAGCTGGCGTCCAAAATGCGCAAAGTGACTGCACAGGTAATTTGGAGCTTGGAAAACTGTATTTGACCACTGCTGGGTCCTATTTTATGATAATACAATTTCCACGGGAGACCCAATGAATATTAAAAATTGCAAAAATTTGAAACTTTGACCGCTAGGTGGCACCCCTAGCCCAATATAGATTTTCCCAAAAATTGAGATTTGAGGTTTTCATGTCTGAAACAACAAAATGTGACGGGCCGCTAAGCTAATTTATCCAAAAATGAAAATCATGGGGCGTTTGATGCACCCTACTCTGCATATCAGTTCCGTAAGCATGTTATTTTGCACTCTCTCACTACTGTCTAGTCACGCCGACCTGGCGGGGTTCGAAAAGTTATGATGGTAAACGATATGGCCTTATATTTTATATCCTTATATTTATGTTCGTATTTTTACATATTTTAGTATATTTTCTTTTTATATATTATATAGTTTTTAAATGTTTTGGATCTTAAACTGTTCCATGTTTTTTACAAGCTCTTGGGCTTTTTATACGCTGTGACGTCGGGTAATAGGGGCTTTTTGATGAATACTGACCGATCATTTTTATACTTTTACTTGTATGTGTAAAGATGTGTATGCGATTATGTAGAACTATGACCTATTTCTCTCACCAAGCAGCGAATGCTAGCTCACATTTTATCGCTTGACTTCATCTGTGAATGGGACTTCATTGAACCCGTTGATGATTGTTCAATACAAACAAATACAAACAAACAAACCTTCGCATTGACGGGGGCGGGTACCCGCCCCTCTAAGATCTCGAGAACCACTGCAGGTAGCGAAAAACGGTAAAAGGCGTTGGGCTGCCCATCCACGTCTCCATCGAAAACATTTGAACCATTTTTGTCAGGTCAAATTTAAGGTCACGAGAGGTCAAAATATGCCGTCATAGGGATAACATGTAAATTCAGTTTTTCGGCCATTACATCTGAACAAGTAAAGATAGAGCAAAACAACTTGAACTATATGAATCCTCTCAGCAAGCCAAATCGAATGATATATAATTTTACCTTGCTAGGTCAAATCAAGGATTTGACCTGACCTGAGATCAGGTCAGGGTCAAATTATATAAAATGCATATCGTTAGAACTGCAATGCCCAGGCGAGTATAATGCAGCTAAAATAAATGCTCTATCACCATCCGTTACTGAGTTATTCCGTTAAAACCATTTTCCCATGTATTTCCAATGGAGATGTCATGCCTCGTACTTGACCTTAGGTCATCGATATAAAGAATACCGGGACATATTTTAGAGAACTCGGTGGGGCTCTTATGTGATATGAGTTTCAATCGGATAAGTTCACTCTGCTCCGACTTATGCTATCTTAAACTTTTTTGAGGTCGGGTCACTTGACCTGTACTGGTGACCTGACCTGAGATGACCTAACCTTAAAATTTTCACAGAAGTTGTAAAAATGATGAGGAAAAAGGCATGCAAAGTACGGTGGCGCTACGCGCCGCCGTTATCCTGCTGTCTCCGAAAAACCCGAGGGGGGCGGATACCCGCCCCCGTCAATGCACTTGTTAACTGAATAACGTAGCAACGGATGGTGATAGAGCGTTTATTTAGAGTTTGTCTTTGCAGTTCTATTAATATGCATTTTATCTAATGAGACCTTGACCTGACCTCAGGTCAGGTCAAATCCTTGATTTGACCTAGCAAGTTCACATTATATATCATTCGATTTGGCTTGAGGCGCGGATTCATATAGTTAATTTTTTTGCTCTATCTCTACTTGTTCAGATAAAATGACCGAAGATCTTCATTTACATGTTATCTCTATGACGGCATGTTTTGACCTCTAGTGACCTTATATGTGACCTGACAAGAAGCGCTTCAAATATTTTCGATGGAGAAGTGGATGATCTACCCAATGCCGTTTACTGTTTTTCGCTACCTAGCGTGGTTCTCGAGATCTTAGGAGGGCAGATACCCGCCACCCCCGTCAAAGCGAAGGTGGCTCAGACCCCCGTGAATGCGCGTATTAAATATGGTGACTCTTGGCATTGTTTTGAATTTGGGCTCCGCCATCATTTCCAATAATCCAGAGCGCTACTGAGCATTTTGGCTCGTTCTGAAGCCTGCAGAGCGCAACCATCAGAATCAGCAACCTGGGTTGAGATCTTTTGAATTTCGGGAAAGGAAATATAATAGACGATTTGTAGCGAAGAAGCGAGCTAATCTTGTTTCTGATCTCCATCATATGTATCCGGTCTGTAATTGAAGAAGGTACATAACTATTTCTTTTTCGTTAAATTGCCCCATACGTAGGTGTGAACTACAGACCGTTTTGCTCGGCCGGCCAAGCTGATTCAGTTAAGCCAGGAGACGAATTGGAGATTCAGTGTGTGGCATAAATATTCGGCACTGTCGCCAATTGTTTGATGAATAAAATCTATTAAAGAAAGAAGATTAAATACATCACTTAGCTACTTGGGAAGAAAAATCCAGAAGACCATCACGTCAAATCTACCTTGTGGAATGAGAAAACCAACTATATAACTAAAAAGCTTATACAAGCTGGCCTGGAGACCTGTTTGTTCTGGCTGAAGTTCGGCTGGGACACACTTAGCGACTAAAAGGGTGGATTTGCACGGTCTCTGGCGTCCGAGGCACAGGCAATGCAGTCCCCTGAAAGTTAAACAAACAAAAACACTCCGATAGATTTTGCTGCGCTAAGCCAAGGAGCAGGATTATAGGTTCTATGTATTATATTATATGTATATCATATTATGTATTATATTATTATATGTATATTATAGGTATAGGTGTTAAACAAACAAAAACATTCCGATAGATTTTGCTGCGCTGGAGCCAAGGATCAGGATTATAGGTTGATGAAATGTTTAATTGCCTGCCTCCTCGAATCCGAGATGCAGAATGACGCTAATACACTGAGATTATATATTCGGGCATGACCCTTCATCATAATAATAATAAAACAATAGGTAAAAACACAAACTCTTGTCTTAGTGTGACTATGATCGGGTATTAAAGAGCCATTAACACGCGCCACGCTGGGGGGGGTGAAATTCGCCCCCTCCTGGTTTTCCCTGGATAACGCAAAAACCCAGAGACGCAAAGCAACGAAAATTACAGCACATTATCCCGAATACATTTTACGCATCTGACCGAATTATTTAGGTCAGGTCATGTCAGGTCAAGGAGCTATCCAAGGTCAAGTGACCCGACCTCAAAACCTAAAATCACGAGTTTAAAGCGGCGCCTAAGGAACATCTGCCAACCGATCACTTTGAAACTTTCAGGCCATTAGGGTCTACAAATATGTTATCTCAGAACTTCGATACTGTTGACGTAAGGTGGGGTCAATTTTTTGGTCACCCCATTATAAGTATATGCTGAAAAATTGAAAGGGCTCGTTTTCAGTAAATACAGGATAGATAAAGCTGAAAATCCTCACACCGTGTATTCTTACCACGATCTTGACCATAAAGATGTGTTTTGACCATCTGACTTCTCAAAGGTCAAGTCAGGTCACAGGAGCATGCAGTGATTGTTTTACCAATAACTTCTCACTGAATAAAGCTCCTATTTTGCTTGCATTGCGCTTATATCGTCACGGGGAGTCGATTCATATGCAAAATGACCGTACCAAGTCACCCTGTGACCCTGACCTAGCTCAAGGTCAGGTCATTTTCTAATTTAACCTAGCAAGGTCATATTATACATAAATTGGTTTGCCAAAATGGGAGAAATCAATGATGCATAAATATCTGCTCCAGCTTTGCTGAGTAAATATCTAGAGGTAGAAACGTACACTGCCCTGTTGCAGGCCTATGGAACCTTCTTTGCCCTATGCTGACCTCAATATTGACCTGAAATAAAAATGATACTCATAATTTCTCTTTGCGTTGCCAATAGCTTTCAAACGCCGTCCGTAATTGTCCTTTACTCCCCTGGGAAATGAGATACGGAAAGGGGGGGCGAAAAACGCCCCCCCAGCGGGGCGCGTCATGCCAGGGACCTCCTGGGGGTGTTTTTCGCCCCCTTCGTATCTCATTCCCCACGAAAGGTAAAGCTAAATTACGGGTGTTATTTGAAAGCTCTTGACAAGACGAATATATTTTATACGAATAATTTTTATTTCAGGTCAATATTGAGGTCAGCATAGGTCAAAGAAGGTTCCATAGGCTTACAACAGAGCAGTGCACGTTTCTCTCTCTAGATCTGACCTCAGGGGAGCTAGAGCAAATCTTTATGCATCATTGGATTCCTTTTATCGCGGCAAATCGATTGATGTATAATATGACCTTGCTGGGTCAAATAGTGAAAATGGCATGAACTCGAGCTAGGTCAGGGTCACAGAGTGATCTGGTATGGTAATGTTGCATATCGATCGACTCCGTGACAATATAAGCACAATACAAGCAAAATGGGAGCTTTCTCTCAATTCAGTTAGAAGTTATTGGCAAAACAATCACTCTATGCTCCCGTCACCTGAAATGACCTTTGAGAGGTCAAATGTTAAAAAAATCAACTTTATGGTCAAGATCGTTCTAAGAACAGACGGTTTAAGGATTTTCAGCTTTATCTATCCAATAGTTACTGAAAATGAGCCCATTCTATTTTTCACCATAGACTTATAATGGGGTGAACAAAAAATTGACCCCACCTTAGGTCAACAATATCAAAATTCAGAGATAGCAGACATGTAGGCCCTAATGACCTTATCATATTGTGGACGTTTGAAATGGATCAGTTCTCTGACGTTTCCTGGGCGCCGCTTCAAACTCGTGATTTTAGGGTTTTGAGGTCGGGTCACTTGACATTAAATAGCTCCTTGACCTGACTAACCTTAATTTAAAAATTTGGTGAGATGTGTAAAATTAATTAGGGATGAGGTTTTGTAGGCTTCGCTGTTCTGCGTGTCTTTGCTTTTAAGCTATCTGTGGAAAACTAGGAGGTGGGGGGCGAATTTAGCCCCCCAGCGGGGTACGTGTTAACATGGAGTTAGGCCATTAATCTAAATTAAATCATATTTGAATAATTTAGATTTTGTAGCTTTATATTAATAGTTAAATAATTTGATTTAATCCAACTTAGGCCGTTAACCTTATCAAAGGAAAAAAATACATCGTCCTTGAAAGTATTAAACTCTTTGTGACAAAACGTTGAAACACGTCCCTAGGTTTTTGTCAATATGAATATGTAAAGGAAAGTTTCACATTGAAAAAGTAGGCACCAGACTATAATTTCACGGATTCCATATTTCGAACATTTACATAAAACTACTAGAAAAAAACAGATAAAGGGTGCCATGAATTTCATGCATTAGTGGAAGGAGTGAGGAGGGTGAAGTGAGAGGGCAGGGAAGCGTGCGCCTGTCCCTCTATTGGTGCTCCAGTGGCCCTCACTGAAGTGCCGGATTTATTTATCGTCTACTGTAACCGTCCCTTGTCTTCCATGCCATTTACTGCTCATTCGTCGCCTTGGGCTGCCCGCCCCTCCGGCCGTAAAACCCCCCTCATATGCCGTACACCCTCTAGTCTACCCTCAAACTCTTCTAAATGTACAGCATTAGCCTTTGTGCGCCTCGCCCTTCCCTTCGTATGCCCCGTCCTCCGTCTGCTCTAAAATCCTTCTGATCTATTCTGCTTTCGCTCTCGCTTTTCCTGCCCCATAGCGTCAACTGCCTTGCCCTCCCCAGTCTGTTGTCTGCCTTGCCCTTGCCGCTGTCGAAGCCAAAAGTCACAGCATGATCAAATGTAATTAGCCTGGCTCCTTTACATAGTAACTAAATACATGACTAAAAGAAATTGATCACTTTGTCGAAATTCCCAAAATAATTCAGAACACAAGAGGTCTGAAAACCAGGAAACGACATTTTCCCTACTTTCATGCGCTAAAAACAGAAATATATATTCTTTTCTAACAACAGGTGATACCATTAAAACAAATTGTTTACAAGCAGTGAAATCCCAAGCCTTGACCATAGACTCCCTGTAATTGCCCATTTACAGCGCTTCCGCATGCAAAAATCGCATGCAGGGGCCTTTTGAAATAAATGGTGAAATAATCGCAGGACCGGCAACCGGTTTTCCGCTGAGGACGTCCGCTCTCATCATCAGTATCATATTTGTCCACTTGTTACGCCAATCATCCAATCGATCCGCCCGCTCGTTCATTCTCGGTCTTGTTAACACGTGCATTGACGGGGGTCTGAGCCACCTTCGCATTGACGGGGGGACGGGTACCCGCCCCTCTAAGATCTCGAGAACCACGGTAGGTAGCAAAAAAGGTAAACGGCGTTGGGTTGCCCGTCCTTTTCTCCATCGAAAACATTTGAACCATTTTTTGTCAGGTCACATTTAAGGCCACGAGAGGTCAAAACATGCCGTCATAGGGATAACATGTAAATTCAGTTTTTCGGCCATTACATCTGAACAAGTAAAGATAGAGCAAAACGACTTGAACTATATGAATCCTCTCAACAAGCCAAATCGAATGATATATAATTTGACCTTGCTAGGTCAAATCAAGGATTTGACCTGACCTGAGGTCAGGTCAGGGTCAAATCATATGAAAAGTATATCATTAGAACCGTAAAGCCCAGGCGAGTTTAATGCGGCTAAAATAAATGCTTTATTACCATCCGTTACTGAGTTATTCTGTAAAAACCATTTTCCCATGTATTTCCAATGGAGATGTCATGCCTCGTACCTGACCTTAAGTCATCGATATCAAAAATACCGGAACACATTTTAGAGAACTCGGTGGAGCAATTATGTGATATGAGTTTCAATCGGATAAGTTCACCCTGCTCCGACTTATACTATCTTAAACTTTTTTGAGGTCGTGTCACTTGACCTGTACTGGTGACCTGACCTGACATGACCTAACCTTAACATTTTCACAGAAGTTGTAAAAATGATGAAGGAAAAGGTATACCAAGTACGGCGGCGTTACGCGCCGCCGTTTTTCTGCCATCTCCGAAAAACCCGAGGGGGGAGGGTACCCGTCCCCCCGTCAATGCGCGTGTTAAGCACTGGTGCAAAAACTGAGCGACAGATGTCGTTACGGCGTCCGAGTTTATTCAGTGGTGGAGAGATGAAGCTTCAATGCTTTGCTCCGTCTTTTTGGTTCTGCCGCAAAAAGCCAAAAAAAGAAGGTTAAAATATGCACAATCTTCATGCCACGAATTTTCACACCACACCTTGAATTATCGATTTATATAACTTATCGACATATTTATTTACAAAAATATTCCTCATATCATACCTCGCCAAGAACACTCAGTAAAGCGAAAACAGCAATCCCCCAGGAAAAAGGCCGAATTTGCGAAGTTTGCGGACTGCATACATCTTGTATCTGGCTGAAAGTTTGTGCACCACATCCAGCGCATTAGCGCCAGTCGGTGTCGACCTGAGCAAGCGCACAGCCCAGCACTGGGAGGGTTAGCTGTGGCTTTATGGGATTTAGATGCATCACAGAGTGCCTCTGAGCGCTCGCGGTATATTGCGATTTTTCTCAGACTTGAAGTATCAGAAAGACAGAGAGAACCAAGGAGGCAGTGTATAAACGGTAAAACTTGCTGCGCTTCCCCATCTGATTCTGTCAGTGTTGAAAATATAGGCGTGTCTCAATAGCTGTGGAAACACTGGAGCTGCTTGCTCTACACGGTTTTCAAGCTTGATTTAGTTAACGTGGACAATCCTCTCATTACAACTACTTCAGAAAAAAATTGGATTGCCTTCAAATATGCTTACGGGGAGGCGAGGAAGTGACATTTCAGAGTTGCCTCATCGACATTTTAGAGAGCGCCGTGACCATTTCAGGAAGAACGGAGGGTTAATGGAAGGGGAATAGTGCTCCCACTTCCCCTCCCCTTCTTGGATCCACCTATTTCTGTTGCTGTTATGGGTAAATACATTAAATGAAGCTTTGTTGGTATATACTGATTTAGCCATGACTACCTTTAGTTCGGAACTAATCAAATCTCTAAGTATTCCGTTAATCCACAGCTTTTGATTATTCTTGACTGATTATAGAAAGGTGTTCCGATTACAATTATTGTAACGCAACTGCTGATTGGGTTCTAAACATTTCAAAGCCATATGATATACACCTGCAAAAAGTAAAAAAATAGCAGGGACCCTATGTTTTCCCGCAAGAAATAGTAAAAAAATTGCGACAAAATGTATTTCCCGTCAAAGCAAAATAAATAATTGCAACAATAAGTTATCTTTTAAAAGCTGTACTCATTCGCACAAACACCAGCACTAGCACAGCACCGGTGTGGGCGCCAGCACTGGCTCTGGGACTGATGCAAACACCAGCACTAGCACAGCACCTGTGTGGGCGCCAGCACCAACTCAAACACCAGCACTAGCACAGCACCGGTGTGGGCGCCAGCACCAACTCTGGAACTGATGCAAACACCAGCACTAGCACAGCACCGGTGTGGGCGCCAGCACCAACTCTGGAACTGATGCAAAAACCAGCACTAGTGCACCAGATTCAGCACCAGGATATCAGCACTAACAATGGCACCAGTATTAGTATCAGCAACACCATGTATTCAGAACCCACAAATTAGCACGGCTGAACAATTAACACGAACGGCGTCGGCAACGTCCACAGCTTTTTGCATCTCTGATACTATAGTAAGAACTAGTTAATTATTTGAGCTTAAGGGCGCGCTGAGGCCATAAGGGTTAATGGGCCATGCAGCACCCACAGAGTGAAGAGTAGCGGAGAGACCATGGCACCAAACAGTGCGGTGTAAGCGGCAACTGGCGGTCACGAGTCAGCTGTCGACCGAGAATTAGCACGGACAGGCGCGGGCTGTGCCTGCAGCGACGGTACCGGCCGATCCCCAACACCCTATGGCTATTTTAGCCCGCCAGGTAGCTTCGCCGGCCGGGTTCGACAGATTACCCACATAATTAGCTGGGCAGCACCGGCAGAGAGAGAGAGAGAGAGAGCGAGAGAGAGAGAGAGAGAGAGAGAGAGAGTGTGTGTGAGAGAGAGAGCGAGAGAGAGAGAGTGTGTGTGTGTGAGAGAGAGAGAGAGGAGAGAGAAGAGAGAGAGAGGAGTTCATGTCAGGCAGACAAGCTATGACGGTATTTTCGGAAGCGCTTAAGCCCTATTTTCTGCTTTTAAGCCTCGAGCTGCGTTGCCTCGAAAGTAGCTAGGACGTAAGAAATGCTGTGGCCACAGTTGACCTGTAGATTGTTAAGTTTTCATCAGTCAACATCGACCTGCTTGACCTTTAATGGCATCTGTGCGGCTTTTCCAATCGTCCTCGGCATTTTAATGTTTTTTTGCTTTTTAAACTATCGATTCAGGTTTTTTGAGTAAAACAGATAACACATTTTGGAAATTTGGTGTCTTGAACTCTTCTTCAGTGCCTCAAAATTGTCTCATACGAATAAAACCTAGTAGTTGCACGCATCTTTGACTCACGGTTGTCCATTATCTTTACCCCACCTCGCACGTTGCCTATTTACACCTCCCCCATAGCTGTATGACAAGTGAATAGATGTGCAAATGTCCTCTTTTGTCCTGGAAGGACCTAATACCCAAATATCTAATCGGATATATTATTATTTCACTACAGGTGAATTCTTACCAGGCATTCCAATCAATAAAAACCAGCGCGGAGAAATAGAGAACTAGGGGTAAAAACCAGGCATTTGACCGAGACTGGAAAGGCATTCGATAGCCTTAGTTCATTTAAATTGACATCAACCACGATAACCCATCACCAGTCATCCCCACACCACGCAGCACACTGAATTTCATCGCAAAAATATACGTCAACGTGGGGCAAATTGTAGGGAGGAGATAGGACAGCACTGCAACGAGCCACTCCCATGATAAGGGTTAGTTACCGGTTAGTTGAAAGACATATAATAGCCATATAATTCAGTGATCTTCGTCACTGAATTATATGATATGATTCAAAATACAATCAACCTTAACACGCGCATTTACGGGGGTCTGAGCCACCTTCGCTTTGACGAGGGGGGAAGGGGGTGGGTACCCGCCCCCTAAGATCTCGAGAACCACGTTAGGTAGCGAAAAACGGCAAACGGTTTTGGGTAGCCCATCCACTTCTCCATCGAAAATATTTGTACCATTTTTTGGTCAGGTCACATGTAAGGTCACGAGAGGTCAAAACATGCCGTAATAGGGATAACATGTCAATTAAGTTTTTCGGCCATTACATCTGAATAAGTAAAGATAGAGCAAAACGACTTGAACTATATGAATCCTCGCAGCAAGTCAAATCGATGATATATAATTTGACCTTGCTACGTCAAATTAAGGATTTGACCTGACCTGAGTTCAGTTCAGGGTAAAATTATATAAAATGAATATCATTAGAACTGCAAAGCGAAGACAAGTCTAATGCATCTAAAATAAACGCTCTATCACTATCCGTTACCGAGTTGTGCAGTAAAAAAAAATTCCATGTATTTCCAATGGAGAGGTCATGCCTCGTACCTGACCTTAGGTCATCGATATCAAAAATATCGGAACATATTTTAGAGAACTCGGTGGGCTTATTAAGTGATATGAGTTTCAATCGTTGTTAAGATGTTCCCTGGCCTCTCCCCTCGAATCCGGAAATGTAAAAACACTGAAGATTATATATTCGGGCACAGCCCTTCATCAGAATCGTGGAGTAAATATCAATAATTCTCAGTCCTAGTATAGCCAGACCTCGAATTTGGGTTATTCATTCGAGGTCTGGCTATACTAGGACTGAGAATTATTGATATTTACTCCACGATTCTGATGAAGGGCTGTGCCCGAATATATAATCTTCAGTGTTTTTACATTTCCGGATTCGAGGGGAGAGGCCAGGAAACATCTTAACAACTCATCATCATGCTCCTCGCCGCAGCACTTCAAAACTTATCAACGTTTGAGTTTCAATCGGATAAATTCGCCCTGCTCCGACTTATTCTATCTTAAACTTTTTTAGGTCAGGTCACTCGACCTGTACTGGTGACCTGACCAGTGATGGCCAAACCTTGAATTTTAACAGAAGTTGTAAAAATGATGAGATAAAATGTATGCCAAGTACGGCGGCGCTATGCGCCGCCGTTTTACTGCTATCTCGGAAAAACCCGAAGGGGGCGGGTACCCGCCCCCCGTCAATGCGCGTGTTAAAGAACGATATTATATTTTTCTTTCATCCATAATGGTGTTAGTAGGCCATAAAAACACCTTTACCGACACACACATGCCCCACATTCAGACACTGTTAGAAGCGACACATTACCTGCTGCTGCCCGATGCTTTCTGAGTCGTGCTTGTTTGCGTGTTGGAATACAGCCGAGTCCCGCCGGGGGTACTCCCGGAGGCACTGGAGCGCTGGATGCTCTGAACTTTGCGCTTGCCGCAGTGCCTTAGTATGTTCACGCCCGGGTATGCGGCGCCGGTGTACGGGGCATACCTGCTGCCATAGCATGTTTGCGACTTTCCTCAAAGCTCTGGGTACGGGCAATATCATGTCACGCTGCCGGGCCACGTAAAGTAGCTCAGAAAATGTTTTGAGCGTAGCAGCAAGAGAAGACGCAACTATTCAATTGATGTTCATTTAAACTGATAACGTCAACGAGCAAATTGCACTGTGGTAGCAGGCCTTTTATGTCGATGACCTGCCGGTATGCAGGGGCGCAAGCAGCCTCTGCACTATAAACACGTTGATAAAATGGCTCAAGTGTGCTATATGACCTCGCAGGTTGGCGGACCACTAGAATCAAATAATCAAATTAAACTATTCAAGTTGAATAATTTAGCAAGTTTATCTACGGTGTTAGAGTTTTTGTTTTGACGTCATTTGTTTTTTTCATGGGGATTTGATCAACAGGCAAAACAACCCATGTATGCCTTCGCCTAATCCTAGGTCAGATAGATGTTAGGATTCGAACGGGCGAGATCATATGATAGTTAAATGATATTCATTATGTGGAGCTTGACGAGAGGATTACAAAGGTGCTTAAATAATTTTACATATCTGTTTTGTCTGTCGTTATGGCAGATCACAAAAATTGTAAGGTATCCCTATGGGAAAACTATTTGATCTCTAGTGACTTTAAAGTTACCAGACCAAAACAAAAGTTATAGCATCTTTGGTAGAGATGAAAGTTGTGTATCTAGTCGTTTAGCTTTTGCTACCTAGCGTAGTTTTCAAGATCTTCTGAAGGGAGGCGAATATTCACCCACTGGGACTGGTGAAGGTAGCTAAGACTCTCGTACATGCTCGGGTTAAGACTTGACCGCCTAGGGTTCCGATAGAACCTCCTTCGATTTTTGTGAATGAATCCAAGCTAATCAATGAGACGCGCGTCGATGTGTATGCTTCTAGAGCAATTGATTTGAAACCTTATGGCCAAAAATTGGAATCAGGTCAGGTCAGGTCGGGTCAACGAGTTATGACATCATTTCTAAACCCATAGAAGGCGATCCCATTCTTTCAAACTGAGGCCGAAAAACCAGGATGTAACTCCGCTTCTGCAGAAGAGCCAGATCAAGTTTCTAGATATCATTCTGAACTTTTTAGACGAAAAGTTTGAGTGCTATTATCTTTTCTTGGCCAGGTCAATATCAAGGCCACCAGAGGTTGCCAAAAGTCACAGCCTTCGAAGTTGTTTGTGTCTGCTTTTGAACGAAATAAGATGCAGTCCAACTTTTATATCACAGTAGCAGGCATGATCAATGATTCAAATAATTTGCGGCATGAAATTTCAAGGTCACATTATGGCCTTGACCTCAGGTCAAGGCCACTCAATATCAGGTCAAGGTCTTAATTCCTTAGGTCAAGGCCAAAAACTATAAGTTCAGGGTCATAATTAACTTTACAAAGTTGTACCGCAAAACATTTGATTCCTTCGGGCAAGACGAACACATTGGTGCCTTTGGTTTTGTTCTAGGTTTAATGGTTCCCGAGTTATAAAGGATTTCCTATGGATCTAAGCTTTACGCATTTTTTCTTACTGTGACGTCACGGTTAAAAAATATGGTTCAAACTCGGTTTAAAAGTAGAAGAAGGTAAGGCACTCTCAGTGCCGTTTCGATTTTTTCCGTTTCACCTCCGGTTCCTGAGATCGTAAGGGGTTCGATCGGACCGCTAGGCTGTGGTGTTTACGAAGGGAGCCCAGGCGATGCTGGGTAGACGAATAGTGAAGGCAGCTGTTATTTCGGCTGCTGATACACTTCAAGCATATAATCCTCGCCTTGGTGGGGGGGTGCTTGTACAACCTCCTCGAGTTTTTCCAACGGCACCAGAGGACGGCTATGCGAACTGCCACCGCTCTGGCACAGCTTATCCTCGATTGATTCAGCAATTCTTTTGAAAATTTCAAGTTTGTGTAATCTCAGGTCAGGTCACCAGGCTAGGTCAAGTGACCTCACCTCCACAAATGTTTCAAATGACATCTCAGATCAATAGATTAGGCATATTTCTACTGGTGTTTCAAATGACACCAGTAGAAGTATGCTTAATCTATTGATCTGAGATTCCACATTGCATAATGGGCCGACCGATTGCCACAAGCTGTGGTAACGCGATGTATGATATCGATAGCTTAGCGTCAGAGACGGGCTTGAGCTCTCGATTATAAATGCGTAGGGAAAGGGGAATTCAATGAAAAATGTATGATTGATTTTTTAAGGCTGAAAAGTCCTATTTCCTTCGGGGGCTGAATTATTACATCCATCAGTTTCTGTCCGAATAGTCTCTAAACGGTTCTCGATGGGCTTCTACAGCCCTTGGAATTCCCCTAAAATACTATCGGGAAGATTCTCATAATGTTTTGAGATATTATATTTCTAAGGGGCTTCGTATTTCGAGAGGACATATTGTCAAACCATCATTTATCGTCCCCAGTACGGTTTTCTCGCAACAAAGCTCCCCTCGGAATGCGAACTCACCCCTTACATGTCGCTACATGCTGCTCCCATGGGGTTTGGGGGCCCTTCCGTGCCGAAGTTCACGGCGCTGTTGTAAATACAGGTGATTCGGGACCTTCACGCCACGGTTCACAGTGTCTCGATGCAGAGCATATCTGACAAAAATTAGAGGAATCTCAGCCTCGAATTAACTCTCAAGTTTGCTTTAAATAGCCTATGAGAGATTGTGCATCATGTTATAGGCTATTATGTAACATATATTTTCTGTTCTATAACATATATTTATTGCAAAACACAGACTGGAGTATTGTGAGATTTGCGGTGAAATTTTTTCTGCCAGCGCTGATTATGTGATGTTCCATCTAAGTCAGCGACAGACAAGGGTGCAGCTGAAGGCGGCCGTCCTCCCCTCCGTCGCAGCTGCAAAAATGGCACGCATCTGCGTTAGGGTCGCTGTAGTACATGCATGTGCCCAACTAAAGGTATATGGCCATATATAGGAAAAACGGCGCCAAGCTAGTCATCAAATGGATGATAAGCTTGGACTTTGATATCGATAAGAGGTGAAACAAAACGTTTTTAGCAACTGCAGTGTCTCAAAACATTCGGAAGTAAGTCACGAAAACAAATTGGTGCCCCATTGAACCATGACACCCCTCTTCGGCCCCAGAGAAGGTGCCTCATAATGACAGCTGCCCTTCTGTCAACAGAATGTTGAACCCACCCGTGACTGTAGGCATTTTTACCCAAATCTACCCCATCTGTGCTAATTATCAAACCACTGAATTCTTAGAATGGGACTTAATGGCTGGTGACCACCGTCATAGTCAGCACGGATATAATTCGCCGCTGGCTGGTCTTCAATCGTTAGATAATGGCATTACACAGCAAACTATACCCGATAGCATAAGACATTGAAATTAACACAGTCTTTTCCCGGTTTGTGGAAAGATGAGTGAATCGAACTCAAGAATAGGAGGGCTAAACTAGTGCTTAGTCGCCAACCTTGCCCTAGGGTGCTCCTGTGCATAGATGGCGCTGTTATGGGTCCGCTGCAGTCTAGATGGCACTAGCGGCAAACCCTGTCGCTTTGGAGTAAGCACCGCCGAACCTAAATGTAGAACAGCAAGATTGGTTGTTTGGGCTGCAATATTCAGAGGATGAGTAAAATGCGATTAAGAATGCGGAGGTCGAGTTTTGAGCCCAGTTTGTGCTGGTTTTGTTAGTATTGTATTTTCGCCTAACACTTCTTACGTTACGTACTTAACGTATTCTAAAAATCTCGAGAAAATAGGTCTTAATAAATATATTCAGGTACCGTTCTTAAACATCGGGCCTGTCGTCCTGTATCAGCTTACCTAGTCCGTTCAGCGTGCCTTCAGGTGGATTTTATCCACGTCGTTATTGGCCTG
Organism: Lepas anatifera; assembly: GCA_034440635.1. Classification (NCBI taxonomy): domain Eukaryota; kingdom Metazoa; phylum Arthropoda; class Thecostraca; family Lepadidae; genus Lepas; species Lepas anatifera. The sequence goes on along the minus strand of JAOTON010000640.1, from coordinate 3,423 downwards.
CTGTAAACGACAGTATCTTTAAAGTTGCTGGCGACCTGGCCAGTGCCTCTGCACGTATTCTTGAACTGAATTCACTCAGACTTAGACATGTTCAAACTTTTTGAGCATATAAGAGTTTCCTGAGTATCTATGCCACCCGTCTTTAGTCCTGTAAGCCAGACCTGACCTGACCCTGCATATGGTGAGATATTGGCGGCCAGCGAGCCTGACGTGATGTCACCTGACCTGACCTGCAGGTGGTGAGATGCTGGCGGCCAGTTATCCCGACTTGACCTTAGCTGACCTGACCCGCAGGTAGTGAGATGCTGGCGGACAGCGCACCTGACCTGACCTGACCTGACCTGACCCGCAGGGGTGAGATGCTGGCGGCTATCGCGCCTGACCTGGCCTAACCTGACCTGCAGGTGGTGAGATGCTGGCGGCCAGTTAGTCTGACCTGACCTGAAGTGACCTGACCTGACCTGACGTGACGTGACCTGAGCTGACCTGACCTGACTTGACCTGACCCGCAGGTGGTGAGATGCTGGCGGCCAGCGCGGCGCGGAGCCGCCGCCGCAGCAGTATCGCCGCCCCAATGGGTGCCGGCGGCCGCCGACAGTCGCTCTTCGTCACCCAGCAGCTGGAGGAACGGCGAGAGCGCAAGCTGAGAGAGCACCGGGAGGAGCTGGCTGAGCAGAGAGAGCGGGAGGAGGCGACTGAGGTGGAGAGCAACGGTGCACCGCCGGGGGAGCGCTCTCCGTCAGCGGAGAAGCGCGTCTCGCCGACAGAAAAAAGAGTCTCGCCCACGGAGAAGCGAGTCTCGCCGACCGAGAAGCGAGTCTCGCCGACGGAGAAGAGGGTGACGCTACAGGTGACGCCCAGGGTGGCTGAAGGCGAGGGTGTGATGCGCCGGCGGCGCGCCGTCGGGATCGGTGACTACAAGTCCTGTGCTCTCGTCCAGACCAACATGAAGACCATGGGGCTCGGCGAGCTAATGTAAGTACTCAGTAGCCAATTTGTGTGTGTGTGTGTGTGTGTGTGTGTGTGTGTGTGTGTGTGTTTGTGTACGATACTATGTGAATGGTATGTTGCTGACTCGACTATTCGGAAAAGTTCACTATTAGGAAAAGTGTTTGCAAATGTATCTGAGTAGATTCTCCATATGCATGTTCCCTGTGTCTATTGCCAAAATCATTATTTGAGAATGCTCTGTAAACGTACCCTGTAAGTCCTCCACAATCCAGGGCATGGGCATTTCAGCTCAACCTCGCATCAACAAGTGTGCAACAAAAATATGGCTCATGAGTTACCGTTTACAAACTCCAGTGACCCGGAGATGACGCTTCCGATCATGGTTGTCTCATGGGTTTTTCCGTTCCTTTTTTACAAAAAAATCAGTTGTCGTTCATGCATTGTTTGATGACTCGATTTTGGGATAGAGCCAATTCCAAATTTAACTCATGGTCTATGTTTTCATCATAATCGAATCGAATCACTTTTTATTAGTGTGATTCGTTGTCAAATTCCTGAAAATACTTATATTATTCCGAATCCGTCAGATACCAAGTGGAGTCGGCAATGAGTTTATCCAGAAAACTTTTATAAAAGCTAAACAAAGCATATTTGAAATTTCCTCAAGGTGCATACGAATTTCGGCAGATTTAGACCAAGAAATCTCGGGTTTAACACGCGCCCCACTGAGGTTCCTGGCATGACTCGGCCCGCTGGGGGAGGGCGTATTTCGCCCCCTCCGTATCTCATTTCCCAGGAAATCTAAAGAAAACTTACTGACAGTGTTCGAAAGCTCTTGACAAGAAAAGGGGAAATTATAAGAACTATTTTTATGTCAGGTCAATATATTGAGGTCAGTATAGGTCAAAGAAGGTTCCATAGGCTTATAACAGGGCAATGTACGTTTCGCTCTCTAGATATTTACTCAGTGGAGCTAGATAAAATATGTATAACATGTGTTACAGGGAATGTGCGAAATCACTGGCCGACCAGGGATTTCGCGAACTCCCTAGGGATTTCGCGAACTCACTGAAACTTCAGTGATTTCGCGAACTACCTGAATGCTTTTCAGGGATTTCGCGAAATCCCTAACATGCCAATATGTCATATAGTTTAAATCCGAAGAATGATCCTTCAGTGATCTGGTTTTACACTCCCCGTCCATGTTTTCTCTTTCTATGTTGTATTTTGCTTGATTTTATGTATGTCAGCCTGATATTTATTTTTTGAAAATTAATTTTACACCCTCAGCTCTACCTCACACCGGGTCCTTGTGCCCGCTGACGAACTATTCGAGTCACTAGCCTTCCTCGAGGTGCATGGTTTATGCAATATGAACCGTAGGTGTGGAGGGGGGAGGGCTCAAAACAAACTAGAGATGCCACTACTTTTTCATTATCATCTGTAATGAATATCTTGATTTCTTAACAAAGCAGACTCCTGATGGGAAGTATTGTGCCGTAAGAAACGGACAAAGAACTTATATACTTTCACAAAGGTCTATTTTAGCTATGTCTATGTTGGAATGTACTACGGACGTCCACCAATTTTCCAAAAACAATACTTTGATACAGGAGGAAGTGTCGACCTCGAAAAAGCTCTCGGTGTAAGAAACGGCACGCCTGTCATCGTTTGACCATTGCCAAGGCTTTCAGAAATTTTATTGTCGATTCCGGCGGGCTGGCAAATGCACTTCAAGCTTAGGTGCTCCAGCCACGGTCATGACAATAGGCAATGAGATAGCACATTGCAAATATGCGTAACAATTGTATTATTCCGTGTCCTGCTTATACCGACAACTATAGTTGTCGGCTTATGTTCAGCTGTAGCTGAAACTGTATAACACTTCTGATATACTGATAAACTGAAAACAGAGATATGGTCTAAGTTAATTTGCAGAATAATTATTTCGATGTTCCAGCACTGAAAATTTATCTTAGTATAGCCGAACCGTACCTGTAAAGATTGGCCAAAGTTTTGGAATACATTAATGAACTTAATGCAAAAAATAATATAGCATTATTGTATTTTCCTTACCCAGAAAGTAATACGAAATGGCCATCAGATAAGCAGCATTTCTCTTTTGTGTAGTAATGAGGAATGTGATATGATAATGATCTCTCTGCAGATGCTGGATAAGTGAGTTGGAAAGAAGCGCTTCAGAATTTTGTCTCTAACGGTACTCACAGTTGGTGCACCTGACCGACTTCGTACCGAGTACGTGCATGGCTGGGGCGGGGGTTGGGTAACCATACCCCTTGGGTTTTTCGCAGTCTTGAAAACGGCTACGCGCAGCGCTGCTGTACCCAGTACAGTTTTTCTGTAGCTTTTTACAACTCCTGTCAACATTTTCGGTTCAGGTCATTTCAGGTCAGTACATCAGTGCAGGTCAAGTGATATCATTTCCAAAAAAGAAGAAAAACAACATAAGCA